>QYTT01093471.1:31619-50275 GCA_006980735.1 Dasypogon diadema
TCACAACAGTCCACTATTTGTCCACATTTCTCCAACCATTAAATTTATTTGTCTACCCTAGGAAAAAAAGAAAGAAAAAGAAATAAAAAAGTTGAGATTTTTCTTGGTTAGCAGCCCCAAGTTACAAATTCGCCATCTTTCGTGCATGAATCGGTTGTCCATGATTTTATCACGTAAGTCCAGGGTTTAATTTCATTTCTCCATCCCCAAGATATTATACGTAGGTATATAAAAAATAAGTATTAGGGAGAAGGTGTTTTTCGCATATATTGATATTTTAGGTAAATTTTAGGAAAATTTTAGGTCAGAGGAGATTGTGAATTTTAACCTGATAAATATTGCAAGGAACCACAATTTTTACAGTGCAACTTCCTAGTGGCTTCGGAAGTAAAAATCTCGTCAATGGAGTTGCCTCAACAATTGTTACTCAGATAAATCCACACCGCGCCGCGCCTTTTGCAGGAATCGAACCCGCATCCATAGAGGATGAAATGTGCAGATGTGTACTTAATCCACACCACCAGAAAACATGAGAGATTTATAAAAAAGTATACTTAGAGAAATTACTATAGAATCGGAACACGATTTAATTACTGAAGGAAGGATTCCTTCAGGGCTTCAACAAAAATCGAATTCTAATTCGCTGATATGGTCAGTAAAGATTTCGGTAGAAATCAACGAAATTATGCCAGTTGTACATTGATGATTGTCTTTGTGTGAAAAGTGATAATTATTTAGATCAAATTTTCTTTTTACGTATGTAAATGACAAGGTCAAATGCCAAAAATTAGAATTAGATCTCAATTCGCAAAGAAAACTCAGCTGTTTCACTTTCCAGTGCAGTGCTGGAAGTTTCCAAACTATTTTAGGTATTTAGCCAAATTTAACCGCATGTCGCACATAACCCTAGGTCTTGAAAATGATATTTTAATAGCCATGGAAAAGATAGGTGACGTTGAAGTATGTGCAATTAACACACCGCCTCCTAGAGCTTCGGAATTAACGTATCTGTCTCCACAAAATATTTGATCAGACTGGTAAAGAATTTCGGAAACATTTCAGCCATGTTACAGCCAAGCCTCTGTCAAAGCAATGACATTACATCAGAACGAAAGAGAGGAGTGAAAGATATGATTCAGCAATATTTCAAAATTTTATCCTTAAAATGTCATAAAAACGACCCGAATTTCATGGTTCCTGTTGAGTTTTTTATTTTGCATGGTCGGATTTCAATTTGTTAAATAATACTAATATGCGAGAAGCCTCATTCACAAAAAGCAGTCTATGCATTAGAAGCTGTGTTAACCATTACATTGCCTTGCATCACCTCTTATCGTTTTTTGCATTTTCCCTATGACAGCTACCTGACGTTTATGTAGAATTGAAGCATGTTACTTGCCAGTCAGCAGTGTATTGTGATCTTTTAAATCGGGTATGTGGACTCCTTTACCAGATCAACAATTCTAGGTCATGCCCATGGCCGAGCTGGTTGAGGCCCAGCTTTGCAAAGTTCCTCCTTTGCGGAGG
The DNA here is from genome assembly GCA_006980735.1 of Dasypogon diadema. NCBI lineage: Eukaryota > Metazoa > Arthropoda > Insecta > Diptera > Asilidae > Dasypogon > Dasypogon diadema. The sequence goes on from QYTT01093471.1 coordinate 33,147, forward strand.
ACGGTTCGATTCTTGGGAAGTGCATAGTATTTTTTTTTTGGTTGAGGCAATCCTATTGACGAGAGTTGTATGTGCGAAGCCACTAGGATGTAGCATAGTAAAATTTCATGCCAAAAATTGCGGACTACTTGCAACACTTGTTAGGTTGTAATTCTCAACCTCCAGTTCCACAAAATTTCTTTCCGTTTAAGCTGTGATGTGTGGGTCATAGAGATCATAAGCAATACGTTAAAAATGCAATTTCTGGTGCTCCTTAATAATCTTGGTTTTTGTGTTACTATTTGTATTACTAATTTTATGTTATCTTCTATGACCGCGCCGCTGAAGGTTTACTTGGGACTATTGTCCCCACTGGTACTGGCGCTTTGACCAATCCTTAACAGCTGTATATGGACGGTGAAGATTGGCCTTGTCCCTTTTTTAATTAAAGCTTATCCGGTGCTATTTTCAATAGTGGTAGTTCTTGTTTTTTAATTTAATATTATTTTCCTATTTTTTATACTATAGATGAAGGGTGCCAAGGGTTTAAGCAAACATTTTTAAATCGTTTTATAGCTGCCTGTCTGTTCCTTAACGCGATAAATAGATTAAACTCTGAGGCAAGGACTTGAAATGGCATTTCATTACAATTGAAAGATAAAGTTTGGAAATGTGCCAAATGAGACAATAGGAACTCGAGTTATGTCGAGATAGAATATCACTCGTTTTCTTCTGAAACAAAAACGCCGTGAAGTATATATAGATATATCATTGGCAGGAAATGATCCAAATCAAGGAACTCCTTCAAGGCGTTGCCACATAAACCCTGTAATATTTTTATTTATTAAACGTAGATATGTAGAGAATGCTAGTACAGCTTGTGCAGTTATTGTACATTAGTTGAGTTAACTTTGATATTTTACAAATTAATAAGTTTACTGGGTTATTTAAGATTTGTTTGATACTTTCAGGCCAATGAAAGATTCGTGTGGTCGTTTTTTACGAATCTTAACCTTTTGTTTATTTGTTTAAATTTTTAAGCAATTCCGTTCTAAATCCAATATGGTAGACGCCCCAAGGTGGTGGCTTACCTTTATCTTTACAACCCCATTCACATGGGCATCAAATGAAAGAGATTGACGAGTAGAATACGATAAGCTACATGACATCATTCTAAATCCAATATGGCAACGCCTCAAGGTGATGGCTTATCCTTTTCTTCACAATCCCCTTGGTATGGGCATCAAATGAAAAGGTTTGACGAGTATAATAATATAAGCTACATGACATAGTTCTAAATCCAATATGGCAGATTACCTGATGCACCAGAAAATGATGAACTACTCTTAGACTATTATTTGTGGTAACTGGTGACTCTCTACTTAATAATTTGGTTTTTTGAGGTGCATTTGTAAGGTTTAGCTTTCGTTACAGTGTGCACCTAGCAACCAGTCACTTTGCGCAGGTCTTTTCTAATGTCTTTCCGCGTAGGCGTTTTTTATATTTTGTTCAAGAAAAAAATGAAAATATTTTTTTCCAGTCAGTCAGAATAAGTTTTTGCTCCCTTCTCGACACCCTGTCGACCTACAGGAAAATTGTAACCTTAGAAGTTTTAGAAGTTTGTTACAACTGTTAACAATAGGAATAAAAAGCTGTAAAGAATAAGAATTAAAACCCATCTATTAACAAGAAGTTGTTTTAATCCAGGCTCTGAAGGATATCGTGCAGAAGCAAACATTTGTAGGGCCTTCGCGGTGGGCGAAGTACAGGTGGCACTATTCCCGGGAGAGGAAATAATCTTTCAAGTAGTGTGGAAGCGAGTCGTGTTTAACATCAAGATTAAGTCGAGCTGAATCTACCACAACTACAATTGGTGACACCTACGTGATCCTGGGATTTTAAAAGGTGCTGCTCAACGACAAGACAACCTGTGATTTTGACAAAAGAGTTCCTGACGGTCCAGCGATTCTGCGAGGGATCTCTTTAGAGTTTGTAGTCCTTTTGTAAAGGTAGACCAGGTGATAGAAGTATTTTTCATTCTCTTTCTTTACTGACATTTCTGTTAGCAAAAATATTTTCATTTATTGCTTTATATCGTTCAAAATCTTATCTTTCTTTCAATTTATTGGAAATTTATTGAAATGAACACCCTGGCTACAAATCCTTCCTGATGTCGTGTTGTTAAAGTTTTACAAAGATTGATATAATTCTTAAAACGGCTGGAAAATGTTTTAAAGACTTGATGCTTTGCTTCAAACTTAATTGTTGCAAAATTGTCTTCTTAGCAAAATTTTTCTTTTCAATTAGCCTATGCTAATGCTTTTCAATTAGTCTACGTAGGATGTTAACGTCTTGATAAGTAACTGTATTTGAAAATACAATTTGTAAAATTTGGAGCACAGTTGTTATCACTTCCCATTTTTTTAAATCTTTGTCAACTATTAGATCTCCAAAAGAAAATGGAATATGCAGGATGAGACACTAGTATTAGGAAGCAGAAAAAGAAAATGAGTTCTTTCTTATTAAAGAAGTAGGCAATCTTTTTCGAAACAAGTAACAGTAATTAACCAAATGAATTCGACAGTTAATATCATCAAAAGTTGTAATTTTTTCAGAAAATAAATAAATGAATAAAGCCATTAAAATAAATGCTATCACACCCTCTAGCAAATCGTGTAAAGGATCTACTGCAACATTATCAAAAATACTATCATAAAATATTTAATCTTTGCGATAATCTCTTTGGGGTTCATACTTTTATAACTTTCTCATGATTCCTTATTGTGTAATTTTTCTGCACATTCTTTAAATCTAGTTTAAATCTCCTCTTTGTGAATATTGCAGATACTGTAGAAGTAATTGGTGATAAAACTTTCTGAAAACCCAAGCATTCAATCTGCTCCTAAATTATCATTATTGATAGATATTAAAGTACCCCTGTGTTTTTTTCCACTAAGTTCATTACTTTGTGATTCCAATACTTTTAAATTGTGAACTATTTGGTTCTAAAATGTCATTATATGCTGCCGTATATTTTAAATAATTGACATTGAATAAGGCTACTAAATTGATGTGCTTAAGATTAGAGATGCACTTTTTGGGAATATTATTGATACTGAAGTATATTGCTTCCAGTTTGTGCAGAGTTTTTGGACTGCCTAAAGGGTTAGTGTACTCAAAGTCGCCATAAAAAGAGCAGCACTCGAATGGGATTATTTCCATTTTTAAATATATCTAGTTTTTTGGAAATAGCAGCACAACAAAATCGTTGAAAAACTTTATCAGAACATATATGATTATTTTCAACAAACAGTTTATAGATAAAGGGGATTTCAAGAAGTTTTTTTATTGATTCTAATATCGGAAAATATTGATATGTACTTTGTCTTCGTACTTTATTATAAGTTTTTGTCATTTTACAATAAACTCTATCCCACCTAATATCAATAGATATTTCCTTTGGACTTATATAAAAAAAAGAAGATGATTCAATATGTTGTTTACGCTTATATATAAGTTGTTGAGTTTATTTTTGCTAGAATTTCTTATAAACTCAATTTTATCTACCAAGGAATTTCTATCTGACTACTACTAAAATGTGTTTAGCGCTATTGAATATCTCAGAAACTATCATAGTTTAAATTAAAAATATTGTCAATTATTGTCAACCCATTGAATTTAGATGAAGTACAAAATAATTCGTTATGTTTTGGACACGACTAAGATTATCTAAACAATAATCAGTAATATTTGCCTCTAAATTTTGATGTGAACACAAAACGGAATTTTTATCTTTGCTAACTTCGGTAGTTGCATTCTTGGCTTTAAAAAATAACATTTTAGAGCATGTTTTTACTCACAATACATCCTAAATTCAAATACTTTGTATGTGTGTGTGTGGAGAAAAATGCATTAGATTCATATGGACAATCATTTTTCAAATTAATATCGATTTAACATTACATATGTAACAGAAATAATTCATTGTGTTGTATAGTTTAGGCTCTTAAGTCCTAATAATAGCGTTATTTAACTTATTATATATATCTTTTACAACTTGTGTTACTGGACATGGTATTTGATACAAATAGTTCTGAATATAGCTCTTTATTTAGGTGTCAACTTCATTCATGTGTATGCTTCCACTCAGCGAAAATTACCTTTCAAACAACGAAACTTCTCTTTTTATACTCAATATGATACATAGGGTATATTAGTTTTGGTCCGACGTTTGTAACGCATTGAACCAGTAATGCTAGAGCAGAATGAATTATATACATATGCTCAGAATGTGAAAGCAAATCGATTTAAGCATGTCCGTCTGTCCTTCCGTCCGTCCGTCCATCCGTCTGTATACACAATAACTCGAGAACGAATTGAGCTAGAAGGCTGAAACTTGGTATATATTACTTTAAGGAAATTTGTGGGTGTAAGTTCGAAAATAGGCCTTCATATTGAATAAGTTTTGGATTTTTGGGTATAATTCAAATGGGGAACAACGTATAGCTCTCAAATTTATTAAGGAGCAGTTTTATGAGACGTTTAACCAATAAAATGAAAATAGCTCATATTCCCCCACTCCTTGTTCGGACCGCCATATTGGATTTTTGGATTATTGGATATAATTCGAAGGGAAAGCAACCTATCACTTTGAAATTTTGTATAGATGTGTTTTATGAGACTCCAAGTCGGAAAAATGAAAATAGGCCACGTCTCCCCACTACGTGGCTTGGTCGCCTTATTAAATTTTTGGATTATTGCACATTAAAACCTTGTTATATTATGTAGGGTATCAAGTGATTGTTGTGGTCACATACGGAAAACAAACTCTGACAGACCGGTTGGCAGTTGAGTTCTTCTTCTTCACAGATGGCGCGCCGGTCGTAGGTCGGGTCAAAGGCACAGCTGACGGCCGATCGAACTTCCCTTGGGTAGAGCGAGCAGCCATAGCGAGAAATACTGCCCGGCTCGACGTTTGCCGAAGTGTTGGTTGTCTGGAAGGATGATGGCGTCTAGAGCAATAGGGGACTGATGTGCCATTTTTCTTAGTGACTTGTAGTGGATTGGATGGGAGTTTTCTCGGTGGTCAGGTGACAGAAGTATTAAATTGGATTTTCTAAGGGTGGGCAGTGGAATTTCCCAGGAATAGTGAATGTGAGGTTTTAGCTGTGAATGCCAATATAATGTATATATATATATATATAATACGGAGGGGCGAGGAAGACTCGACAGCGGAAATAGGAACCTTATCATCGGGCGGGACACCTCAGGAGCAGCAGCACGGTGGCGAACTCCGGCGCGATTGTAGCGGCAAGCAAGGGAGTAGTAAAGTCCCCACGAGGTCAGTAAAATTAGATCATTTTTACCTATTTTTAAATTTGAGGGAGTGAGCCCCCCCAGTAGTCACAGGACCGCCGCGTGCGGCAATAACCAAGAAAGATTGGATTCAATACCCGAGAGCCCATTGAGAAGCAGATCCTAAGAAAAAGAACAAAAGTATTGTTTCGTTATTTGCACGGTTTGGAAACTATTATTGTGGGCACAACCTTCTTATAGATTTGAGACACATAAGATGAAACAAAGAAACTATTGTACGTGGACATATTGCTGTATGTAATTAATTCGTTCTTAGTTATTAATTGCTTTTATCTTAAAAATAGGAAATAAGAATATCTAATAGACCAATCGAACCAAACACTTTCGAATCATTGATAATTATATTTACGCCATTTTATCGTTCCTATTTGCCGTTCCCCTACTATTTATAATATAACTTTTACCTAATTAATATCAACATTAAGTTATTGTTTTAAGTTAATCTTTGCTGTAAAGACAGGATTAAGTCAACAAAAGTTTAAGAAAGCAACTCAAATTGCGGTTATTAATGCCTACACAAATTACTAGATATACTAGCTTTTCTGATTGATTGAAATTTACTATTGAGTCGAAGAAGCTATACCTAAAGTATTGTCTAACTTTGGATAACATACTTCCAAGTGGCTCCACCCAAATGCAAACCATATTGATCATTAAAGGAAATTATTATGAAGTCGAATAGTCACGTCCCTTTTGTCCTTCATTTACATTGTTACTATACCTTGAAGTTGGATATAAGGAAAATTTCTGTGTAATAGAGTTCTAGTGATAAAATTAATAATAGTAATAGTTAAAGTATACTGACATTATAAGAATATGTACAGGCTAGCAGGAAGAAGGGTCGTTAAGTTGATACCTTCCTTGGTTGTTAATACACCCCCCTTTTTTCACCTGCATTCCGTTTTGTGCTTGAGGACGTAAAAGGTGCGCACCTTTAATCTCCGAAAGGGGCTAAGTTTTCGGAATTTCAGTACGCGTGATAAGTTGAGTTTGTACGAATATCGGCCCCAACATCCTCTGCCTTTTATCTATCAAATTTTGGATTTCAGGAGAATTCGTAGAATACAAAAAGGTTCGTTTAAATAGTAAAAGTTCATCATTATGCAGTAGAAAGAGAAAAGAGAAAAAAACAAAAAAAATTTGTTGTACTTGGGTTAGGTATAGTGAAATTGTTCTTTGTTGCTGTTTGATTCCGGTGTGGAATTATCAGCTGGCAGGTTGACCCCCATATCTTTCTATTATTTGCTTCGGTATAGGTCTAAAAAGAAATCACTTTGTTAGTAGCGCTCATGCATTGAACTCGTAGTTGTAGGAGAATCTTTATATTTAGATGTGTAGGTAGAAGCTATCCTCAAATATAAGTCGAAATGCCGAGTACGTAATCTGTTTCGCTTGAACTCCTCTCCCCCCCTCTCTCTCCCCCCAGATGTAGGGCGGGCGCTCCGTTTGTTGGGCTGATGGGCTGAGAGCCTCCGCTCTTTCCTACTCTTTCTTTCAGGTTTTATAGGGACGTTCCACACAATCGGGCCACCGGACGTCGAGGGTGGATAGGACCACTGGCCATGGAGAAATCGCCAACGCCAGGCTTCCCCCAAAGCATGCAAGTAGGGAACGCTGCCTAGCCACCGGGTCCTACATTTTTTCCCCTTTTCCTTGTTTATTTTTGATTTCTTCTTTTCAGGCTCCCCACCCTTTGCCTTCTTTTCCTATCCTTTCCCAATTCCTGTCCTTTCCCTTTTTTTGAAGCAGCATGATTTTCTGTGTGCAGGGGGATACGGAGGAGGCGGCGATTTGGGTGAACCCACCCCACATTTTCCGCATAAATAAAGCTACAGGCATGCTGCTCCGCCACATGTTTTCTCCGTCCGTCGCTGGGCTAGCTCAGCCTAGAGCATGAGGCTCGCTTGAGTCCTTGCTCTGGCCTGCACGGCCATGGCTAGCCCAGGACACATTATCATCTTCAGGCTGCCTTCACATCCCCAATTGCAACATAATCAGCCTAAGGCTAATTATATATTTTATGTTTATGTGTTATATTCGAAAGTCGTGGATTCATAATTTAATACTTTCAGAAAATATAAAAAGTATCCTATAATTTTTAATCGTGTACAGATTCTGTAAAACCTTTGGGGTCAATTTTCGCCAAACCTCAGTTTTTACACTTGCTTTCTTTTGCTTTTTACCCCTTCATTTAATAGAGAGCACTCCTTTAACATAGGTTTCCATATTACGATTAGAAAAATTGTTCTTCATATACAAAAACTGCAATATTAACTATATTAGATTATGGTAAAAATCCAGATATACGGCGTCATCCACTCTACCACAACAAGTCCATCTGTATATCTGTTTACTTTTCACAGAATTGAAAACAGCGATAGAACATGCGATTTCAGAACGAAATACACAATTCTCAGAGGTTTTATCTGTCTGCCTGCCTGTTGGTTGCCATGAAAACAGCTGGTCCATTTTTAACGAAACTGTGTTAAAGTCAAGGTCACGGGAAGTATTTTTAACTATGTCTAATCTCATTTCGTTGGATAGGAGCCGAAAAACAGCTTTCTGTAAGCATTATCATTGATAACTTGCCAACACAGGTAGCGCTGCCCGCGTAATATGGAATATGTATACCGGAAATGCAAAGGCTTAAGCGATGGGTCTTATTGAGTATGACACACACTGGGATGAGACTCTCTCTGATGCTGCTATAACCCAAAAAGCTACTACATTTATTTGCTGTTATGTTATCTTTTGTAACATGAAAAATCGCGGCTGATTTATGGATAAAGTACAAAGGTTTTTTCTCTGAAGACTTAGTCAGAATCCAACAACGCGACATAGAAAATCGGTGTCTACTATTCTTGCAGGATGCTGTAACATAAATCGCCAGTGATTTTCTCGAGAATTATGGTTTATCAGCACTATATATGGAAAATACGAACAGAGAAGAAACAAAGCCAAAGTTATACGAGAAGTAGCGTTTCTGGTATGGGACGAATGTGCAATGGCTAACAAAAAGTCGACAGAAGCTCTTGGCCAAACTCTACAAGATCTCAGAAACAAAACTAAAATAATGGCGGCTTTTGCATTCGTTTTTTCTGGAGATTTCAGGCAAAGACTCTAGTAATATGGAGTGTCAGAAGAGCTTCATTAAAAGATTGCTGATATAGGTAAATATAAATAAAATGCCTTGCGGACCAAATTGGGCAATGCTTCAAATGACTGTAAATTCTCAGAAATACTCCTAAAAGCGGGCGAAGGATAGGTGTCCGATACAGATGGTGAAATTCTCCTAACCCAATTTGCCAAGTTGTACCCACGGTCAAAATTCTTACTGATATTGTTTATGGACCTATCCACTCAATTGCTGCTTCTCCGGATGTCAACTGGCTATGCCAACACGTTATCCTCACCCCAAGAAATAATCTAACCGGTGCAATAAGCAGTCACATTTTGGAAAGATTTCTTGGGGAGGAATAAATTAACTCCATACAGTGCCTTAAGTACTGGTGATGCTGTGCAGTATTCTGTATCGGTTTCAGGATTACGAGCACATAAAGTCAGTCTGAAAATATTATTAAGAAATTTAAACTTGCCAAAATTGTGCAATTGTACCAGATTGAACGTAAAGACTCTTTAATAATGTAATCTAAGCTGCAATCTTAACAGGTTTGATAAAGGGGATTGTGTACTTATGCTACGTATTCCGTTGACACCCGAAAATTCTCCTTTTCAATTTAAAATGCCTCAGTTCCCAAATAGCGCATGCTTTGCCACACGTACAGTGTATATGAAAGTTGTGGCCTATCCTGGCTTAGTTATATAATTTAATGGTAAATTACCTGATTACCTCGTCCATCGTGCATCTGCTAAAGGCGAAGTGCTTTGAAGAGGTCTTTATCAAACTCCTTCAAGCAAAAACAGTAGATGCGTTAATAAAAATAGGTTATACCTGGCATAATAATGAAATTTAGACCAATTGAAACTAAGCTGCTTTATACAGGTCCACGTGGACAAAGTCGCGGGCAAAAGCTAGTAAATATATATATATGTATATATTTTTTTATTTTATTTGTTTACAGTCTGATTTTCAGGAAGTAGAAAGTTAACCTTTAAATGAGTATAGTTTATTTAGATTATTAAATGTTTTGTTAAATTTATTTAAAGTTCCAATGTAGTGTAGGCGGAAGATGAGGTACAGTATATTGTCTGTTCGATTTGCTATGGTAAAACCTTTTATTTTTACAGATGCGTAGTTAGAATACTAAAATGTAACATGTTGTGACAAATTTATGATTAGCCCCATTTTGAGCAATTGTGCGAAAGACGCCGTGGAGAGCACTTATCTCTTTTTGTACTCAGATTAAATGTTTTTTCTAGGAACCGAGTTATTAATTTTTTGAAGATTTTCATCGACCGAGTGTATGTGTACTGCTTTAATTTTAATGTTGTAGGGTGATGGTTTTTTTTTATATCATAATTGCGAGTCAGGTAATGTGGAGTACCATAAGGTGGATAACGTGGTACAGTATACAACAATACCCGCTCATTAATTTTTAATGTTTATCGATCACAAAAGGTGCAAAGGTAAGAAAATGGGATTCCAAACTGATGACAAAAGCAATAGACGTGAAAAGATGTGTATATCCTTAGTGGTGAAGATATTTACAGTTCCATATTCTACCCCACAGCGAATAGCCAGAAGCGAGAAATCGATTGGTCAGCTTTTATCGATTGCTTTGGGACGTAAGTCAGACCGCTTATAGCGTCTAACCCGAAATGATATTCGTTCTTTAGCGTTTCAAGTTACTAACAAAAATAAGATTCCAAATAGTTTTTCTGTTATGAAAGTATGCGCTGGTAAGGGCTGGTTTCATCCCTTTTGTAGAAGACATAACAAACATTAAATATGCGTATACCAAGCGGTCACATATTTTGATAGAGCCAAAAGTTTTACTCATAAAAATATGAAAATACCATTTTCCAACATTTCGAAACTTCCATTTGGAAGGTAGATGAAACTGGGCTATCTATAGTCCAATGCAAACAACCAGAAATTTTGGCCATGACATTTATGGAACGAGACTCTCCTAAACCGTTATCAGCTGTATGAGCGCGGTTTCATATTTTTTAGGAAACTTTCGATGAAACACCCTCCGCCTAATTCCAAATCTTCATGCCATATTGCCTGGAGGAAATGAAGAGGATGTGCAAGTCCCATTTAAGCTCTGTTCGGCGATGCTGCTCCAAGCAGAGCAGTTCTGTGATCCGAGTGAAAAAGAGCAGTGAACAAAAAATCTGAAAAAAGCTTTGCTCTGATCCGAGCAAGTTTGTAAGTTCTTTGACAGTTGGAAATGCGTCATATTCAAACTCTTGCTTTGTTACAGGTGCAAGAATTCCTGCTCTAAATTGCTCTAAGCTTCTCTGCTCTTTTGTCATCAAACAGAAGAAGAGCAAGTAGAGCAGTGCTCATTTTTTCTCGAACACAGAGCAGAGCTCTAAATTGATCTTTTTCGCTCGGAGCAGCTTACCGAACACAGCTTTGATATACCACCTCATCCAAAAATTCAGCGGCTTGCTACGAGCAATATAGATAAATTTTAAGGAAGATATGGGAATACGTAAATGGCGAAAAACTGTAGCACCAAAAAAGCAGAAAAAAATCAGACATCAAAAGAAAAAGTGTTCGCCAAAATAATATTTTTTAAGCGAATTGCGTTGCTATAATATCCCGCCCAAAAAGAAAATAAGGTGCATATTTTGCAACGAATCTTGGAACGGTGATGAAAATCCTAAAAGCAGGACACAACCCTTAACGCGATATGATCTGGGCACACGAAGCCTGTTTTCTAAGTAGAGAACCTATATTTGTTTACGAATCCTGTACATAATCGTTTATTTGCTGTTGGAAAACAATAATTTGTTTTTTAAATATTATTAAATTTAGACGGCCAAGCTAGCTTCGCTCGAGGATCTTCCAATTGGGAGGTCTTCTGAACTTTTATGTTTAGGTGTGGACTAGTGCTTCGAAGTATCCGGATATTTCGGATAACCGGATATCCGAGATAATGTTGGATTCAGGATCTTAGATTCAACTTTGGATTCGAGATACTGGGCCCGGATCTGCTCCCTTATTTCATTAGCAAATGTGCAAGTCGTTAATTGCAGCCGCATCGCATTGAGATTTTAAGGGAATGATTTCCACTGGCAACGTGATAAGAAAACGACTTCTGACTTTTATAACGACTATAATTCCACTTGCCGCTCTGCAGTAACCGGGTCAGTACTTGGATTAATGTTAAGACCACCTTGGAAATGAATCTGTCTGATCACTTACGATATCTGCTACATTTCTAATAGAATTCAAATTAAATTTAGCACACAGGGAGTTTGGATAACTTTCAATAAAATAAAATAAAAAAATCTATTAGAAATGAATGTAGCAGGTATGAAATTGTAAGTCAACAGATTCACTCATTCATTCATTCATTCAGATTCATTCATTTTGAAGATAGTCTTAAAATTAGTCCCACTACAAAATGTAGTATTTTTCCCGGATCTAGCATTTTAACAGTGAGCCGTTTATTGACTGTCGGTTAAATTTTTAATTTAAAACAAAAAGGAACGAGGGGAAGGAGACGGGAAATTCGTGGATTAATCCTAATAACAAGGCACTGACTATCTGATTGCTAAAAACTATGCTTTCGCGTGATACGAACAGAAAAAGAACTCGGCTGTATTCGCCGGGCAGAGCAATGTTATTGTCGACTATAGAAGTAATGAATGAAACTAGAGTCTGTCCTTTTTTCTTTGGGGAAAGAAGGCTGAGCTCGTATTTTGTCCCGAGAATTGACTCTAAAATTGATCTCGAAAGGACAGTAAATTAAAAAAAAATATTCTGAAAAAACACAGATCTGCCTTCAAAAAATGTCAAGCCCTAAAAAGTATTAAATAATTTCACTTAAAAATCATCCACTACTCCTTTCCACATTGCCTCCTAAGATTTTACAAGACGTTTGAAGTTAGTCGGTGTGAAAACCTGACTGATATTAATTCAATACTAAATAATCAAGACAAACTGAATGTCTTCATTACACCTCTACTGCGCGTCCCCTCTCTCTTCAAAATTGTTACACATATAATACATACCATGTTTTAAAAAATACTCCAAAAATCTGCAGATATTTGGAGCAAATCTCAGATTTTTCGCGAATTCAACATTTATAAAACAGTAAACGTGAATCCGCAAAAAATCACAAATGTGTTCCAAAAATCCATAGTTTATTTTCCTGGATTTTATCCAGTGGTACTTAATATTTAATTTCCCGCAACAACTATTAATTTAATCAATATTTATTTCAGAATCCGGGTGTCCGATTTTCAACACTGTCCGGAACCTGAAAATATCTGGATATCCGAAATATCCGACACTATCCGGATCCACCGGATCTCAGCTGGTGTCATATCCGACTCTCCGGATATCCAGATACCCAAATAGTTTCAAGATTCGGATAACATTTGAAGCACTAGTGTGGACCCTTCTGATCTCCTAGCGCCTTGGGTTGGCCGGCCTTCGGAGGGTCCCACAGGGCCCTCAAGCCTAAGAACCAACACAGATAAAAAAAAAATTATTAAATTTGGATATATTCATTTTGAACAAAAAAACTGTTATTAGTTGTGTCCTTTTGTACTGGGGCAGAACAGAGGAGATTATAGATTGAACAATATAATAGCAAATATTTATACAGGTACTCAAATAAGGAGGTTGAGAGTTTTTAATCGCATTGCCATGACTTTCATTATTAAAAATATCAATATTGAACTACACAATTTTTCAGTTCTAATTTTGATACTTAATGAAAGTAAATTGGAAAAATTCTTTTACTTTTTAATAGCAATTTTCAGAACTTAAGATTTGTAAACTCTGAGATATCATGCCAAGGAGGGATATATTTTTTTATATTAGATATACATCAAACCAATTTAACAAAATATTTATACTTTTTGATTGAAACCAATCTTTAAAAGTTTAGGTAATGTTGTTTTCACGAAAATTTCTTTTCGGTTTAGTACACCACATTTGCCGTCTTGAGTATACCACATTACTCGCCAAGTTTTATAAACACAATTTCAGATATGAAGTTATGTTCTTCAAAATAATTTATCGAAAAAATAAAGAAATGGTTCAACTGAAATGGAAAATTATAGAAAACTGCATTTTGTTAGTAATTGTGGTTAGTTTGGTGATTTTGTTCCTAATTTTGCCAATAATGAGCAACAAACGAATAGTTATACCACATTATCCGAACTTATATTCACACCAAGGACTCAGAAGTGTTGAATCAGATATCTTTTAAAATGAATAAATTTTACCAAATTTCGATTTCCACTTTATATTAACTTTTTAGTTGTACAGAGTATCGCTCAGCATGAATAAATGAAATGAATAACACCACATTCTATAAATGTTGCCCTTTAGTTTCAGCATACTTCCCAACATGGCCTATCCTTTACAGTTACATGAATGTTTAAAACCGCAATCTATCATTCGTGCAATGAAATATTCATTTCCGCCAATTCTACTCTCTCTTGTAGGTTCTTTTCCCTTCTATTGTATGTCAAAATGTATTCATATCTGAAATATCTCGATCTTTCTCTACGACCTAATTATGTCCTTAATATGTTTGCATAATATAAAATGGAACAATGCCTTGAAATATCACAAACTATATATGCTATTACTTGTTAGTAGTTTGCAATGTCGCCCTCACTGCCAGCGGAATGGATACGACTGCTGAAATAAATCTTATCGTCTGTTTGGAAATTTAATGGATAACAAGAATTGTTTGTTGTTTGTCCCAAACTTTTTTCGTCTGGCTTAACTTTGATTGGATAAAAACGGGATTCGCAAAATTTATTGAAATCTTTTCCACAGCAAATAAAAAACACAAAGTTGATTCTTTTTAAGAAGCCTTCAGCAGCACTGCACTGGTGGAAAGAAAACACAAAAACTTGTCTAACAAAAAAGTATTAGCATCCGCCATTTACTAAGCCCAGACACAGAAGCTGCAACGATTGACTCTGGCATGTTTCGCCCTTTTCAAGGTGCGCAGATAACAAAGGGATCCAGGTGCAATAAAAAGAAGAAACAACGGTTCGATAATCGAACTTACGGTTTTGTTTTCCCTCGTGCATTTCTAAAGGTTTGTACATAAGGCAAAATCGAGGCAACAGCGGCGTTCAGGTTTGTACACAATATAAAACCTCCTTTCTGCGAAGTCTTCTTGTCCAACTTGAACATCGACCGTCTCTATCTGATCAAGGTGACGTGCGTGGTGTGGAGGACCAAGCAATTTCTTTTATTTTTACGCTGTGTAGATGGTATCCTTTGTTGGCAATTGTGGGCGACAATGTCACGTTAGCTTGGGAATTATTTATAAATGTGATCCATGCTCATTTTCACATACGGATACGAAATGTTCTTGAAACTTTTCCAGTGCTACAGGACACAAAACTGTTTGCTTAGCAATTATCCAGAAATCCTACTACTTTTACTCCGATTAAATTTAAGGAGGTGACTGTATTAATAGCAGAATATCTGATAATAGTGTTATGTACATTTAGAGTATGAGAAATACATTTACAATTAGAATAACAGAACTTCTTTGACACACATCCGTCCGGCGTTTTTTGCATCGACATCCCATAAAAGCGGGCGATTTTTGGTGGTATAATTTGTAAAAATACTATTACCTCATTTACATGCAGTACATGCAGTTTTAAACCCAGATTGAGCTCGGATCGAATTACATGTAAAGTTAGATTGAGTTGAAATTGGTTTGACTCGGCTCACTAAAGCTTGAGTCGAGACGAAATGACGGTGGAGATGTGATGTAAACGGGGTTTGAGGGGGATTCAGTAGTCGAATTGCCACTAAAAGCAGTTGGAAAACAATTATCATTGCAATTTTCTTTGCTATTTAGCCCAAATTATTTCATGTTTGCTTACTATTAAAAAAATGACCAAAAGGAATTTGTGGAAATACAGGGAAGAAGAAAAACCATTTTGCAGGTTATGTTTTAATGTCACATCAAACCACTGTAAACATGGTATATACTGTATATAAAAGCATCAACAATTTTTTAGTGATCACATGGTGAAACAAACTGAATTTTTACTTATTTCTGTACCTTTCTTTTTAGATTGCAGTCGACCAACAAAAATGAAGTTCACTGCGAATTTTAAATTAAACGTTTACGTGTAAAATTTGATTCTTAGTTCGGGATCGTAAAGTATGTATTTTCATTTTCGTTGTTCATTTTGTTTGGTAGAAACATTATTTTAATTTGTTTATATTTGGATAAAAAAGAATAGTTTATTTACTGCTAGACCAAAATAACGAATTTTCTTCTAACATTTTGGGAATTATAGCTTGGCAAATGTTTCAATTTAATTCACAAATTTCTCAAGTAAATTTCTTGTTAATAGAATTGCCTCAAGCAATGGTATCTAGTTAGTCGCCAGGCCCTTCGCTGGAATCAAACACGCGCTTATAGAAGAGTACATCCGATGTAAAGAATTAAACTTTTTACTAGACAGCGGATTTTATGGAATTGCATATTTTTTCAAGTGCATGTAGAACAATTTTGATTGCGTAGAAATTTGTTTCATAACAAAACATTTTGAAATCTACGCACTTATATTTACATATTTGTATATATTTTGAAAAATTCAGCACCAATCTGAAATTATTGCGAATGAGCAAATCGGTGTACTTTACAGGTTGTTTATTGGGCATGTGTCGAAGTTATATCGACTATAAATTCAAAAGCAGCGTTCTCGTTCCGTCATTTCTATTCTGTCATTTGTGAATTGAGTTTCAATGTAAGAAGAAATGGAATTGCAACGAAGATAACAATCTGTCCGCCTGTTAGGTGATAGAGTTACGGATCTGCAACTTTACATAGGATCCTTCACAAAGAACTACTTATTAAGAAAATTGTTCCACGTTGGAATCAACTAAAGAGCCTGCAGTTGCTTGACGAAGGTGGTTACCGTATAGTTTCTAAAATTCTAACTGGTGAAGCCAATATTACATTTTATGATGTGCCAGCACGTCAGGAAAATAGAGTATAGGCGTTCAATTCAATATGATGAGAAAAATAATGTTTTCTTTAGAAATACAGAAAGCCATTAAATTGGAAATATACACAGAATTGCCTGCCTGAAGTTCTCAAAGGTCAGAGAATTACATTGATGCTTAAGGCTAAAGTCATACTATGCAATGAAATCAATCTGAAATTCAATTGTTATGATAGTATGATATACGACCACACTATTCTGGATTAAAAAGCCGAGTAAAGAATTCTAAAGTTTAGAAACAAGGAAATTTTTAGATTGTGACCTAAGACACTATCCTAATGTTCCACCACGAACATGTATCTTCCAAACGACTGAGGCAATCTTGGACTTTTTGAAGGATTATTTTCCGAGCAGTATTCACCAAGCAATATTAGAATAATGTGATTTTAAATTTATACCTGTCCATATTATTCAACAGCGTATTTTAAGTACAATGACAAGACAATAACATAAAATAACATCGAGGTAATCTAAAATGTAGCCCTGAAAGTTTATTTTCTGAATTAAATATATACAATCATGAAGGAATAATTCAAAAGGTCAAGGTTCAAGGGAACTAGGTTTAAAGTTAAATTTTAAATTTAATATGATTTTATATAGTGTCAAGGCCGATTTTAGAATTTATTGTCACG
>QYTT01093476.1:9313-23144 GCA_006980735.1 Dasypogon diadema
AAAATAAAAACTATTACAACTCGTCTTGTCCGCTTGAGAGATCACTACTGACTGACTTATTCTTTTAGGGAATCCTATTCTAGCTGCTCTCTAGCACTTACATTACTACTATTCCTACAACTACCGTGATATATTGACTGTGATATTTCAATGCAACTAATACAATTCTGTGATATTGATACTTTAACTGTGATATTTATACTGGAACTTACTGTGATATACAATACAATGATATTCTAACTGAAAACTTTTTAATACTGCAATTCAAATCTTGAATTCAAAAAATTATATATTTTTAAAAGTTTGTTTCAAATTCATTTTGAATGTTGTGATTTTACATATGTTGGATTGAAATGAAACTATGCCATCACAGTCTCTTATTTTAATATTCTACTCTCCACTTTTGAGATATGGCGTTGTTGTTAACAAAAAGTTGCATATGACGTATTTTAGTCTAAGGAAACTAGCAAAAATTATCGCATTTCTATACTAGATTCGGTCACGGTATACTAGATACTTCAGCTGGTATATAGCTAGTCTTAAGTGGCAAACGTAGTATACCATATGTTGTGGCAAACATAGTATACCATATGTACGTAGTATTGAAACACCATAGTATCGATACCAGATGTCTGTCTATAGCATAACATAGCTATAGAAATGGCTCCTAACCGTCTTGTGCACTTAAATATTTTCCTTATTTTTCTAGAAGGTTCAGCAAACAAATCCAATAAATCCAATAATGCTTTAAGAGCAATCATAATACTTATTTTCTGAATTCATTCAGCCCCAAATCAGTCATTTATCCTTTTATCGATAAATATTGCAACTGGAGCCACTGATTATTTCATAGACTCCCAACCACTTCAACAATTTCATAGACATCCACAAACAATTTCAATAAATTTCACAAACAAAAATTTAAAGAGACACTAAAATGATTTTTAGATTCTTTCATTCTTGCGATTTTGAAGAGGCAGGGCATTATCTCGAATAAAAAGATTTTGTCCTCAATTAATAGTTTCAATATGGTTTGTAAAAATACTGAAAGTATAAATTTAATAATAATATAAAAAGTAATAATCGATATAAAGGTAATGATGCTAAAAAGAAATTAATTTAAATTTAATTTTTAATTTAAACAAATACAAAATAGAAGTTGAAGAAAAAAATAATTAAGCCCCTCAACTCATACAGGTTATACTAACAATGGATGGAATTTAAAAAAATTTAATATCTAAGTGAATATAAAAAAATAATTTTTGTGAATATCCCACCATTATCCCAGAATAGTTTATTCTTCATCCTATTCTTACTTTTTTAACTAAACTCACAGTGCAAGGTTGTCACGCATAAGCACTTTTGAAATATTGAAATGACGAAAATCAACAGTCGTATATGCTTTTAGATTTATCATCCACCAAGCATTAAAATAGAAATAACATTTTTCATTGAGTTGTTTATGTTCCAGTTAATTTCTGTGGCTGATAAACCGTCGGCATCGCTTTCGCCGGCGTCGTTATCAAATTGAAATTTTATCCCAAGACAATAAAACACGAAATTAGGTTATCCCTGGATTATGTGTACTTTGAGTGGCATTTTGTTAAAATTGTGAAAACGGAATTCGCCATTAGATATGTATGCAACGAAAAAGCCAGTATAAGCGGTAAAGCCCGACGAATGTCAGAGCAGAGATACAAAATCCATAGTGCCTCTGAGTTCACCTGGGAATGTGTTGACCTGGTTTCGCCGCCTCAGTGATATTTCAATTCTAGGTGCCTCCCACAGATGACGATTGTATTGAACCATAACTCTTTTCTGTCAAATGTGATGTTCAAAGATCTTGATATGTCGAAATATCTGTCTGTTGCTGTAGGTGGACCTGTTAACCGTTAGAATTCTGAGATATATCTGGCCAAAAACAAATAATTTGTGGCATATCGGCATGCATCTACTCTCCACGACTTATATAGGCGTGCCATTGTTCACTGTAACGACAGAAAATCCAATCAATGGATCCAATTTTATCAGATTTGTAAGAAATACTTAGTGGAGGCGCCAGAGTCCCTCGGGAACCATTTATCCGTCATTAAATTGAGTTGACTAATTGACTGAGCAAATCCAGAGTTCATCACTCTCTGCTGCACTGTGGATGGCTTTAATTGAACCATTTAAGAGTTATTAGTGCGCACAAAAGATACTTCCCAGCCAATAAACTTGCCAAGTACCATTCACTGTGTGACTTGATTAATAGAAGGCCGCCTGGCACATAAGGAGCGAAACAATTACCCATGGCCAAGTAGTCTGTCTTAAGACTAGAATGGGAGGCTCAAGAAGCGCGAATTAAAAAGCTCCTTGAGTTGGTGGCACGAGTGATAATTTAAATGCAATGCAACAAAGTGCACTCCATGCCTTAAAACGCACTCAAACTGTAAGGTGGCACTGCCTGCGCGCATGCTCATTATGTGACAAAAATTCGAGGTGGCTTCATATTCAGACCCATATAACCTGAGTGCAGTCACTGGCACATTCTCAAGTAGTCCGGCTTCTGCTTGGGAATACTTTCCACCACTTCGGTCGTGTCAGTGTCACATCAAGGGTCGGGGAAGTCCCTTTCAATTTTGACTTCATTTGTAAATTGAGGGGTGAGACTTATTTCGTGAATTAGAGAAACACGTGCGGTATTGCATACAAGATTAGGACTGAATTTCACCCTTCGAATTGCGAAAAGAAATACTTTGAAAATCGATATGTCGTAAGAGGGTTGCAACCCGCCACCACCGTTCTGAATTTTCAAAGACGCGTTCATTCCGTTGTGGTTTTAAGCACGATTAAATCGGCGGTTTAAGTTTACCATTGCAGTGTGTTGTTCGGTCTCGCCTAGGTCTCTAGATAATCTGCTTAATTCATTTAGTGCACATATCTAGCCTTATCTACTGGGTAAACAGTGATTCATATCTATCGATGATACGATAGCGTGCCTTAGTACGAAGTCTATAAAATAATCCAATATATCCACCTGTAGCGAACTTTCTAGCTTGTGTAGTTGTGTGTGCCAAATATAAACAATATTGATAAAGCGCTGGGTATTTTTAGGGCAGCAGATACAATTTTGGAAAGGTAAGCGTATCTTACTTCAATATATCTTTGATTATATCAGATAATCAAGGCCTTGTGTCGTTTTCTACCTTGAACTCATTGTAAAATCAAATATCTTCTAAGAGTGTTACATTTTCCTATTATTCATAAATTACATAATGCATTTCCAAGAGGATTTTGCACAGGTTATCATTGATATGTGTACCTGCAGATTATGTATTCAATGGGACTATACCATAATCGAAGGTTAGTTATAAAAACAGATTACGATTGTGCTTACCTCCTAGCATATCGAAAAAATTTTTCATTAATATTTCAGTTCAGTTCGAGTTAAAAGAAAAATAAATATATGAAAAAAATATAAAATAAGTATATGAAAATGGATAGCAGTATTTTGGTGCAATTTTAAGTGATACACTCCTATACTGCGCAAACAAACAAAGTCCAGCTTTTTCAAAGGACAAGTAAATTTTCAGATATATACATACAGATATATATACATTGTAGATATAATTGTAATATTGTAATAATAATTACTATTTTTATTCCGAGCTAATGTCTCCTCACATGCGTTCAGTCAGGTGTGTGTTTTAATTTTTGCTGTAAATTAATCTTAACTTTATAAAAATTGATTGACTTTTATTGTGCCACATACAGGATGTTCCAATTTCACATGCTAATCCTTTAAAGGGTAATTCTTTGCCTCATTCTAAGAAAGAAATTGTACAGGACGGGGGTCCATCTGCCATACCCACTGAGATATGGCGTCTTAAAGAGATTGGGTCCGGGCTGGTACCTTCAAGTACGATTTCTTCAATCTTGTGTACAAGTGCCAATAAATACCATTTGATTTTGAATTTACTTATCGTGCAGGTGATTAAAGCGATCTAAATTCTTACCTTACTTGATGGTAGTTCAATAGGATATTTTACTATTCAAAGTGGTTCCATGCACACAATAAACTATAGGTCCAATTAGGGAATTCACGTTATTAGGAAATACGTGAACGTTTATCCATCCTAAAGTTGCTGCAGTATACTATATTGTTGTGGTATTAAATTTGACAATGACTTGGAATCACTTACAGATGTCGTACATGATATGTTTTGGAAATAATGTTTACAGGAGATTATTTTTAATAGCCTGCAAACATGATTCTTCCGTCTTACTAGATATTTATGAGATTGCGTTTATTGGACAAAGATTGAAGGTTTGCATAATTTGGTCTTGATTCACTTTATTGTATTTAACTGGATACAATTTTGTTGCAAAAATATGTTCAATATATTGATAGATTATAAAATGACAGTCTTAGATAGATTGAAACATTTCTTTTTTTAAATTTCCTTTTTTGTTTTAGTACAATAACTAGAGTAAGAATTTAAATGCAACGTAGTTCAGGAAATTATCATATTAAGTAAGAATTTTCTAAAACTTGGATATCAGTTATTCTTCATGTACTTTGCGAGTAAAATATCTATTTCAATTATCTGTGTAATGCTGCAGATAAAAAGATTTTCCTTTAGATGCCTGCCGTTTTTATAACACTAAAAAAACGAATAAGTTTATTGTAAAATATTGTGAAAAGTTCACAAATTTAAATTCAAACGGGAATTATCCCTGTTATTCTTTGTCTACTACTATTAATCAAAAGTTAGTGAGCCGGTGCGGTCTCTTTGACCAAGCCTCCGCACAATGGACATTAATTTACGACTCCGACATCAAGTTCTAACTCAACTTCTAACTCTGGCTGCCTGGTCGATCGTCTTTACTCCAACGGGCGAGCTAAATTGCTCGTGAAATGCATCTGAAATGAGAAACATGAATTTCATATATCAAGGTAACTGGCCATTCCTTAACAACCTGGCAATAAAATTTTTATTATTAAGTATGTAACTATAAACAAGCTGATAGTAGTACAGTTATTTCATTATGCCATTGTCATAAAGAATGACGTGATTAAAAAGTGAGTGGTTATTGCAAGAATCTCGTGAATTTCAGTTGTAAATCCGCACTATACACCTTTGAAGCAGTTGAGGATGTGAAGGAACTGAAGAATTATTTTCGCATCCTTTGACCAGGTGTTTCCTCCCTGCATTTTTGCTCAGTCATTTCTTAAGAATTCATAATTGATTATGTCTGACTCACCCACGGACAACATGGCTGAGCGGACAAAATTGCAACATAAAAGTTAGCATGGGTGGGTTAAAATGATGAAAGAGATTAAAAACGTCTGGAAGTGATGGATATAAAAATATTCCCAGACATTTTTAATAATTCATTGGATGTGATTTATTTGAATAGGAAAAAATTGTCGACATGTCACCGGCTAAATTATCGAAATTTATTCCTATCCAAAATAAAGAAAAATTCGTTTGTGCCCAAAGTAGATACACTACAGTGAATTTATGAATAATGAACTTTAAGGCTCTCAGCAGAGCGATCATATGTGTGGTTGATGCGTAGGATACTTTGGAAATAAGTTTTTGAATACATGATTTATATTTCCTTCAGCATTAGTATGCAACAAACACCACTCAACCTGAGGATGAACATTACTAAAACAATTAGAATATGACTTTAACAAGTAAATATAAAGGAATAATACTATGTAAGAACCACCTTAAAAACTATAAAAATTGAACTCAGAGAGCGGAATTAAAAGGTTTCTGTAAGTAAAAAATACAACTGAAAAAATCAACAATACTGTATGAGTAAAAAATCTGGAGGATTATACTAAAGATATGCTACTGTAATTTCTAATTATTGAGATTCATGTAATTTTAAATCAACTGATATTAATTTCATTTCTAAACATAATAAAAGGTGTGCATGTCAAGAGCGCAGGACTATCAATGTGCGAACTTAACATAATAAAAGGTGTGCATGTCAAGAGCGCAGGTCTGTCAATGTGCGAACTTAAAAGTAAAAATCGGCTCATACTGCCACAATTTTGAGTCCGATCAAAATTTTATTCTACTCAAATTTGAATTCCATAATCACAATAAAAAATGAAGTCCAAGACAGAAATGTTTAATTTTCCATGAGGCTAAGAATAACAAACTGTTTGTAAATTTTTGCAAAATTGGATTTACCTTCCACAGGCCCAGTTCCCAGGCACTTTATCGCATTCTTTGCAATAGTAAAGGTGCGATATGTCCAACTAAGATTATTGAAAAGCTAAACTCCTTTGATGTTCAAGTTAGGAGAACTTAAAATACTCATCCCATTGACAAAAAGTGGTGGTGAAGGATTTGGAATTCGTTTGAGAGAGATCAGACAGCGAGAAGTTTTATAATGACATCATTAAGATCTCCAACTATGTGTGCCCGATTATTGACAATGGCATCACGACGAGAGTCAGTTACTGATTCAAATAAGTACACAAAATCGAGGGTACTGTCGTCAGCAAAGCCATAAATTGGATTGGAAGTGAAAGATAAGAGGTCATTGATGAAAAGCAGAAAAATAATGGGAGACAATACAGAGCCTTGCGGTACACCGGCATTGATACTCTAGGGATTAGAGATAACATCGTCTAAAGCAACACAGATGGAGAGGTCGGAAAAGATACTTTCAATTCAAGTGAGAAGAGATTAGTTTAGACTAAAAATATATGTGCTGTCCTTGCGAAAAGATATTTGGTAATATCTATTCTATGCATATAAAAATTTTGTACAGTCAAATACAATCTATCCTTAAAGTTTGGTAATTTATTATTTTTCACTATAGCAATACAAGACACTTTTGAGCAGATTTATGACGTCATAAAGTACCATTATACAATTTTTCAAAACAATCGGGAGTACAACCCAAACGGAACTGCAATTTCAAATTTTAATGTGGCAATACTTCGAAGTCCAGCGCGAAAAAGATGCATTTTCGGACACATGTTTATATAAAAAGAAAAGTCTTATTTTGACGTCTGCAAGATGCCTGTAAAGTTTGGCGACATGTTTTAAAGACAGCCTGTATAGTCCAGAGATCCCCAGAGATGCCTAACCATATGATACAATGGTTAGGATCGATGTCCTGATAAAAATGATAGGGCTGCAAAATTTCCAGGTTTTTAGCGCTAGCTCCTTAATTTTCTATGACAATATCTAAACAGCTCCTTAATTTTCTATGACAATATCTAAACAGAGATATTAAGTTGTAGTAACGATTTATGAACTTCAAATCCCCGACGGCACTAGCAGTAAAAAAAACTAATTCATTGTCATATTTTTTACACCAAAATAAGGTTTTTTTTCTTGTCGTTTCCGTTTTGCTTTTCTTCACACAAAATTTCATTTATCTTATTTAATACAACTATATTTACTTTTGTCTGCAAACAATACGTCCTTTCAGAAGTCGACAGTCTAATTTTTGAAGGCTTACTTAGTCCAATTTATATTCGTTTTTGCTTGCGGCCCTTGTGTATGGCTTCTTTTTTGAATGTGTCCATGGTAGTCTTATTGTGGAATCAGTAACTTTATTCTTAATAGCGTTTTCGACTTCACTCGTTAACTCAGGGGCACTTATGTTTTGAATTTTCATGCAATTTTCTCAATATAACACACATAACAGTACTCAAACGCATTTTGCAGCCACGTTCACTGCGTTTAACCACCCGGTTAAATTTCCAGAAAATTCCTGCCAAACGAATAATTTTGTCACACCACTCATATTATCTTCAAAAAGAAACCGAAGAGCGAAGATATGAAAACTTCAAATGACTTTAATTCACGCTAACAGTCCACATCTGTTAAATAAATCAAAAACAAAACAATTTGATAAATTTAAGAGTTACCTTGAGAAGGTGAAATTAGGGGGGGAACTGCGGACCGTGACTTATTGCAGCTGGTTAATTCTCATCTCAACATCATTTGGCATCACTTACCCCACAAACCCATTGTTCCCCGCAATTTAGTGAAATTCCAAATGAGTCACTTGTTTCCACTTTGAGTCGCCTGCTCTTGAATGAATGAATGAATGAATATTAAACAGCGGCGTTTCCTCCACCGGATTCTTTAGAATGCTGGAACTGGTCATTTGCCTAACCACTCAGTCCTTTTCTGAGATTGTAAATTGCACGTGAACATGAAAATTAACCAGGCGGGTACTCTGCTTACACAAATGAATCATTTCTTCTTGGAGAAACGGAGTCACTGAACAGGGGTAGATATGCGCAATTTTTGCACGTTTGCAAACAAAGTGATTTCGAGTAGGTTCACTACCCCCAGTAGAGAAGTTGGCTAAAAGTTCTTGATTGCTCTTGGAATTGATGGCACCCCTAGTGCAGTGCTAGGCTGGCACACACAGCACAAAGTGTCCATTGTTCAATTCCCTCCCCTAAGCAGTTATTTCTCGGAAGCAAAACAATAATTTGCGTGCTTCGAGCGTAAACACATCAAACTTTATCGGAAAGTCAATTACCGCCGAAGGTCAAACCGCACATGTTCAGAGTAATTTGCAACATCCATGACCGCTCCCAGTGTGGCTGCGCTTAGCCCATGCAAAACTGTTGGTAACGTGATCCCGTTTGCTGGTGAGCTTCATGGATAAAACTCACCATCATTTGCTCCTTAATTGGACTAAGGTTTTTGATAAATAAGTTTTCCTCTAATGGCTAACGTTTAGAAAGTCCACTAAACGTGGAGCAATTGTGTAGACTGTAGACCATGGAAGGCATTGGAACCATCCTCGGCAGGGTACTAAATCCCCGCAACAGGTTTCTAGACATCACGCCGAAAAATACAAGCGATATAAGGCGCTGATTTAATGGAAAACACTCGTATTACATCGGATTTTGTGTAGGCCCGTTGACTTGAATCAAGATAATTTGTTATGCAGCTGCTGCGACCAGGCTACAGAAGTGCAGAAAGCGATGCACTCACCTGTTTTCACCGGCTGAAATTAATAAAAACTTCATTCAGGCGAGATCTGTGTGCAGATAGCATTGTTTTGTAACTTGTCAAAAGCTTCCGGCGAAATATCAAGAAACTATCGCATTTTATTCATGGAGCACTATCACGTTTTCAGCTCTTTTTGAAACGCAAAATGAGCCTAGCACAAGTGCGCTCATATGCCATTCCATGCTAACAATAGAGAAATCTTCGAGAAAATCTGTGAAAACGTTTTATTGTGTATTATTACTAACAATTTCATCATAAAATACCAAAAGAAAGCATACACTTTAACGGATTTGCGGTTATTGTTAAATTTCTGTTTCGTGGAAAGTAAATTTGCGAAAAATCGTAATCACAGATTAGATGGGGATCTTTAATCGACTTTTCATGCTGGTAGGACTTTAAACGCACAGGTTAATGGCGGTTAATCTGCATGAATGTTGCACACAATTGTTGATATTCATTTGTGCCTGAGGTAGTTAACTGTACGTTAAATTTTACTCCCAGAGATATTGTATAATCAGATATTCCCATTAGTGTAAGTCGTTACCTTAAAATTGACAAATTGGTCCATTTTCTTTTGCGACGGATAGCATAGATGTTACTGATTCTTGAAGGAATTTAAGCCTTTGGAGGATATCTATGGTATGGATGAGCGAAAAGGGAAGGTCGAACGAAGGTATCGTGGTGTTTAACCCAGATGTGCCTAGCGATACGACACAGAATACATACTAAAGAAAAAACTAAAAAGATCTGGGTTAACATTAAAAGAATGTAACCTATAGTCAACGGGGAATGGTAGTCTGTTCCACATTCGTGAAGTTCTGCTCCTTCTCTTCTAAAGTTAGCTATTCCCCTAGGTATTTTTTGAGGACGAAAGGATGAAGATGGCTCGATGGGCGGTATCACACGTACGGATTCACATTAGAGATTTCTTGTCCATTAAAATAGCGACAAAAGAGCGTTAGACAAGCGACATTGCATAGGTGCTCCAAAAAACCGGTTTTAGAAGTAATTGTCTCGTCCCCAATTACCTCAAAACCTCTTTTATTGACTTTGTTCCATACAGAAAATGCAGCACGTTCTATCCCTATCCAAATATGCGAATTGAATTCAAGTCTGGGTCTATTATGAGCCTTGAGATATATGAGCGCTATATGAGCGGGTCATAAAAGATCACCAAAATCTGTGGAAAAAAATGACAACTTGCCAACAGGCAAAGGAAGCGATTAGGCTGTCATCTGGAATGACCAAAATAAAAGCTGTAAGTACCAAGCAAGGAACATTCAGAAATAGTAAAAGAAATTACTACTGGGCACGGTAGCATTAGATATCACTTCAAAACGATGGGGACCCTAGAGGATGGATCATACATGCATACTGCGCCTGGAGATATTGAAGTGACGGAACATATTGTGTGAAACTGTCTGGCCTTGGCATGCTGGAGAATGGCTGTCGCAAGTGGGTAGCATGGGATAGTCAACCTACAAACAAACTACTCGACGCTTACCAGTTAAGACGACTCTTGATCGAGGGATAAAAAATATCCGAAGACAGATATCATTTTCGATATCTTGCAAACGATTGATATATGACCCACATGCACTTCGTCGCATTTTTTGTTTCCTTTTATTGGTTTAATCCTACTAATAGTTACATGTCTTGCATGACAGTGTAGGAACCTAATCTTAACACATTTCTGTTCAAATGTGTGAACGCTTACGCGGAAATAGGTAGATGGTTCTCGGCTCCCTGCCTTCTGGACTAGAAGAGAAACTCATTATTATTAAGTTATAAAATGTATACAATGACAAGTTTCCATACTTGAAGTATAAATTTGTAAAAAATCGATCTATCTATCTATTCATGGTAGTTAGGTATACAAAAATAAGATCCTAAATGCAAATATAAGTATTTGAAGACCCAGTTAATGTTGAATTCTCTTCTGTGATTTCAAAGCGGAAGCAAGTTTCATTTTCCTAAGCCTTAGAAAAAATAGATACTCGATAAAATTTTCTAAAAGAACTCCTAAACCTTTTGTAAAAAAAAATATATCTAAGACCTTAGTATTTTAAAATCTTTTTCTAGGAACTGCAATGCTAAATTAAAAAACGCAGATTAAAACTAATACCTTCACTTAATACCACACTTAAAAGGAAAGAGTATACAAAAGAAGAATATGGCATTTCTCCTTCTAAATCTCCAGATTTGCTGCACACTTTTATATCGTCAGTAAATACAAATATTTCAAAATATTACTTTTTAAAACGTTATCAAAATGTAGTCGAACGTTCGTCGTCTGTGATAACAGCATGAAAATAACTTTACCTTGAAAACCTTTCGAAAAAGGAACGAAAAATTCATATTTTCACTTTATGCATTTCATACGAACACTTCCAATGATTTCCATGAAATGTATGCCCCCTATCATTTGTATATTTCACTGCAATCTATTTCTTTTGATAAGAGGCTGCTGATAAGATTTTCTTCCTTCGTCAACAGATAAGGAGTGAAATCCACAACTTTTGGCATAGAAAACTCGTCTTGTCGTGTAATTTTTGAGCTTCTGAGTTGAATTTAGACGCTGTAGCCGTCTAGACAAATTTGAAAGTTTTAAGATATATCGTCGCAGCAACCGGCTTCCAATCTTACTACCGCGCCAGAAAGTTTCCATCTAACGATTGATCGTGCCAGATAAGCATGGAGAGTTGGTGTTATCAAAACGTGCGTGTCTCAGCGCTTGATAGCATTCCACTGCACAATCTTGCATAATTCCGTGTAATGCATCATCTCCTCGAAAGGCGTCCACACTCCACATCAGCGATCTTGTCATGTAAGCGTGATCACTTGATACGATTTAACCTTTTTCCGCTCATCTGATTCAGGGCCTTGAACGGTTTTTGTGGCTCTAATCAAACTATGAATGAATTTGACTTGTGAACTCGCGGAGTGTCAATTCGGGGCAATTGAGTGAGTCACTGTGACAGCAGCAACGGGTTAAAAAAGACGGGAAAACTCTTGGTGATGATTTTGAGTGAAAAGGGCAGACCGAATGTTTTCAGTGCTTGACTTAATTGTGTTAAACGCGGTGATAAGGTTTAGCTTGTTTACATGAGTGCTATTTATAGTTTCGTAAGTTACTTAACCCAATTTTAAGAACAGTGGTCGCGCTATCTTCTATGCAACTATTTGAGTTTTCTTGGGTACTGTGTACAAATCGGAGTGAAGTTGCGATAAGTCTTGCTGGAGGGTATTGTAAATACCCTCTGTTAACAGAAAGTCTTTCATCTCTCAAAAGTAAGTGTACAAGAATACACTGTATTATTTATTAGACTTAAATATTTTGTAGGGAAACGTAAGGTTACGGCATTTTTAAACGTTTATGTGTGTGTCACTCGAATTCTATAAATAAAGAGCTCAAGTTTTGTTTGAATTTAAGTTAAATTTGAAGGAAAATCTTCTGATTTATACCAAGTATTACTAGCTAGATAATTAGGCATGACATCATTATAATAATAAAATCATAATAATAATAATGAATAGAATTGGAGGGAGGAGAATCTTATCAAAACGATAAGTAGTAAATGTCGTCTTCCGCTATCATAAATAATTTTAAATTAAGAAACAATTTACTGGATATTCTAACTTCGCTAATAATTTTTAAAGTAGCATAACCAATGCCTACAGGTTTAGTTGTCCCCCCTGTTAGTAATTAATGAAAATATGAGTTCAGCATTATAATTTCTAAATAAACCTATTGCGTTGATAATCGAACAAGTGTAGACGTAGATCTGCAGATCTACTGCAGGTTACACATCCAAATTGGGAAGGGACATCAATGATTTTAAATTATATCATTGTCAGTACCAACATTTAATATAATTCCATTGAGACGAACTATAAATCTACGAGGAAGTTATTAATTTAGAGGTCAGTATAAACTATATACCGCGGCATATGAAATCTTTATTATAGTTACAAAAATGACTTGCCCCTTGTTTTAAATGTGTTCAGCCAGTTTAGTGGATAATGGATATGCCTCCTCTCCAAAGAGCTAACCGCCCACAAACCAACCAACCAAAATATACAAATCTTCTTCTTTCTCAAATACAAGTCAATTATTTGTTTCGGTTGTGTTTTGGTCAACTTGTTCATGTAATTCGTATGTATTAGTTTAACCATCATAAATCAACAAAACGATTACAGCTACACATCTTGCTAAGGAGATGGACTTGGCATAGTCAAAACCTTCTAAACTACAAGCCATGAACTGGCCTTGAGCAAGAATATTGAACTCTTTTTTATGAACGCTTTAAGATAGTAGAAAGTGGTCCTATAAATTCAACGGACCACTTTCTGATATCTTAAAGCGTTCATAAAAAGCGAGTTCAATATTCTTGCTCAAGGCCAGTTCATGGCTTGCAGTTTAGAAGGTTTTGGCATAGTACATCCTTTTTATTTAAGTATTGATAACTACAGTGTCGCATCTTTGTATTATATAATTTATTTTTTGTGTTATATTTTATACTAGCTTCTGCTCGCGACTTCATCCGCGTGGAATAGTTACTTTGGGCAGCCTTTTTAGGGTTCCGTACCCAAAGGGTCAAAAACGGGACCCTATTACCAAGGCTCCGCTGTCCGTCCGTCCGTCCGTCCGTCTGTCACCAGGCTGTATCTCATGAACCGTGATAGTTAGACAGTTGAAATTTTCACAGATGACGTATTTCTGTTGCCGCTATAACAACAAATACTAAAAAATAGAATACAATAAATATTTAAGGGGGCTGCCATACAACAAACGTGATTTTTTTGCTCGTTTTTGCTCGATATTGATAACGGAA
>QYTT01093477.1:0-13084 GCA_006980735.1 Dasypogon diadema
GTTTGGGCAAGTGAATAAAACCTTACAACTGTGTTTATTTCAATCAAGCAATTTTAAGATTAGCCAAGCATATTAAATGTAACAATCGCATTTACATTGTACGGAACCTTACAACTGCATCTAAAACAACAAAGTCATTGCACAGAAAGTGGTAAGACGCCACAAGCGTAGTTGAATATCCGGATGAAAACGGGTGGATCACCTTCGATCAATAAGGACTTGAATCTGCAAAATAACATTCCCAAATTTTTCCGGCGGGACTTCCGCAGATAATGGTGCAGTCAGTCCATTTTGTTCACTTCTTAGTACCCTAAGAGGCTCAAACACCTGTTAATTGAGACCCGAGGTTCTTCAGCTTGCAATCGGGCTCGTGATTAAAGCGTACCGGACTGCGGCAAGGAGTGTGACCCGGACCATCCCAGGCTATGCGGGGGAAGCTGGAGCGGTGCCTACCACGAAGAAGGACCAACAAAGAGCAAGATAAGTGTAGTTTTTTTTGATATTTTATTGCATACTAGATTTTCTGATAGGTAGTCTGTAGTCTTCTTTTTTTTTGTCCTTGAGGGTTAATCCCTACTTAAATGAAGCTTGAATTTTGAATTCTATTTATACATTTCTGCAGTAGTACCCTGATCTTGTAAAGGTCAGTAGGAAGAGGGGTTGATTAGTTTATGGATTTGGTAACTTCCGTTGAAGGAAGTGTGTTTCTTTTGTGAACTTGGGCTAAAAGGATGCGCATTCTTCCCCGCCTTCGTTGCTTTCACATTTTGCTTATATGGTTGTTGACCCCGATGTCCTCTGCCTAATATAATTTTCATAGGCCAAAATTTTTGTGTAGAACGTAAATTGGAAGTACATGTATCCACTATCAAATTTTGAAAGGAAAAAGGAAAAAAGGAGAAGTCTTGATTTCAGTGAATAGGAAATAGACTTGTGATTCGTTTTGAGCATAAAATAGTTGTTATTCTTTTTTTGTTGGTATTCTAGAGGTGTAGAAGGTTAAAGACAATTAATGTAATTGAATTATAGTAGCGTCAAAGGAAAAATTTTTACAGGAAAACCTGAATTATATTCGTAATTGGTAAGGGGCATAATAAAATTTGTGATGGGAAGAGAGTAGACTTTCCATTTCCCCCCCTCTCCCTCGCTCGTTCTCTCTCTCCACACAGGGCGGTTCCAGCGCTGGGTGGGCCTCCCCTTCCGATGGGTTGAGGCCTCAGTGAGTTTCTGTTTGTTCTTCTCTTTTCAGGAGTAATAGGGCATCCTGAACATACATCCGGGCCACCAGGATGCGTGGGTGGTTGGGGCATGGCTCAAAGGGGGGACAACACCACCAGATTCCCCCCACAACGCGCGCAGGTAGGGACGCGGACCCTCACGCCACCAGGTCCGCCCGTTTTCCTTTTTGTTTTTTTTTCTTTTTCCTTTTCTTTTCTTTTTCTTTTTTTTTTCCTTACAGGGTTTCCCCCCCTCTTTTCCTTTTACCTTCCCCAATCCTTCCTTTCCATTTTTATACGCAGCATGATATTCTTCTGTTTTCGGGGATTTCGGAGCAGGCGGCGGCTTTTGGGAAAACCCACCCCACACTCTCCGCGAAGCCTAGCCGCACCAGCATGCCGCTCCGCCTTCGTGCCTGCCTCCGCGTGCCTCTGGGCTAGCTCAGCCTAGAGCATGAGGCTCGTTTGAGTCCTCCGCTCTGGCCTTCACGGCCTTGAGCTAGTCCAGGGCACATTTTCCATCTTCGGCTGTTTTAGCAGCCATCTTCAGGCTGCCTTTGGCAGCCTTACACATCCCCATTGCAACAATGCATATAGTGGTCAGGTTTCAGGTTTATAAATTGTTGAGAGACTAGGCTATGCTAAATAAGAGGAACTCTTACCGACAGTGTGTAAAAGAAAAAAAAACCAATATTTAATAATTGTGTCAGCTGTGACGGTGAAGTGTAATAGAAGTTAAAGTATGAGGGAGGGGAATGCTCTTATTTCAGGCTAATCTTATGTAACAAAGGTATCAGTTCTTTTTGCTTTATATTATCTAAACATGTGAGTTGGTTATGATTCGGCGGGGTATATAAAACAGATTCTCTCTACGATGTGGTCCGGGAAAGAAACCATGGTTTTTTTGGGGGCTCCGAGTATATATGATCTACTCCTTCCACTTGCTACTTCATTGTTTATTTGTTTTGTTCGACATATAAAGGGGATCATAACCGAACAGCGAGGATTCCTACCTGTACATTGATAATTAGCGTAACCGTATAATTAAACTAACATCCACTTTAGATTTGTCAACACACTCGTACATATACTACCGTACATGAGAACATTCCTATAATTTGCCTTTAATCTAAATATTATCAGAGATATATATAGTAGATAAGATTCCTTTTTATTACAGTCAGATTTACTGAAGAAAAAAAATTACCTTCAATACCTAATGGATTTCGGTTATCTTTAAGTGAAGAATTATCCTGTCATAAGAATTCATATTAAGAAGTCCTTCCTTTTTAAATTTTTTGATACTCATTTTTTGTGAAGAAGGCTTCAATCTTGTGCAATTTCTGATAAGCTAGGTTTTCCTCTTTTGTCATATTAATTAAAATAATAAGCGATACCTCATATAAGGTAAATATGTTGAAATAAAGGTTTTACTGTTCGCTGACACACCTCCTCCCTGATTTCCTTCTCCTATAAAAGAATGTGTTGAACTTTAGTTTACAGCATCTAGTTACCGGCGAGAGATCAATAAGGGACGTCTCACAGAACGGGCCACCTGATGTCATGGGGTGGACGGGGCATGGCCATGGGGGAGTCGCTTACACCAGACTCCTCCCACCGCATAACAGGTAGGAGAGTGCGGCCGCCGCAACTGGGCCTCCTATTCCCTTCTTTTATTTTCCAGTAGATTTTCGTTTTGTTTTTGCAGTTATATTATTCCTATTTTTCTTTTCCCCCAATTCCAAACCGTTCATCTCCCTCCTCGCTCCTCCCTGCTGTTCCGTTTCAGGAACCGGCATGATTTTTTTTGTTCTTGGTGTGCTGGTGTCACCAGGCGAGTTTTTTTTCGGACCCCCCCATTCTCTCCGCAAACGCCAGCTTGCCAGCATGCCGGCTCGCCGCAGGTGTCACCCGGGGCTTTGCTGTCGGACTGCACATCCGCTCAGCACCCCAGAGACACAGTAGCACCATAACACGGGTAGTCCCGGTGCCAGTCTTTGTGAATGGGACCTTCATCTCCATACAACCATTTTCGGAGTACCTCATCATAAACTTACATAGAGATCAATTCTACCCATTAACACGGCAGGAAATGTCAGCTTGTTCCATAACGGGTGACTTAACTCACATGTGTAAGGAGCATCATCCCATCTACCGTAAGGGTTCAAACATCAGTGCTTGTAAACTCAGTTATATCACACACATCAGCTTCTCAATCGTGCACCATCATTAGACTTACGGACACCCCACGATGGATACAGCTCCTAAATCCGAACCACTGGATCTATGTAATGAAGGAAGCGGCAATTGTTAACATAGTTTGCGGAACAACGGTTACTCAAAAAACGCTAATGGGATCCGGAATCATGAAGCTATCAAACGGCTGTGCCATCAAAGATGAACCAATGACTATACAAGCACATAACTTCTACCCCAGCAAAATTAAAGCATCCCTATTACCATCGAAGAACCCCACTGATACGATACATGCAGAAGAAATTTCAAAAGTAATCCAGGAGCCGACATCTCATCCTACAATAGTCAGCGACATCCAAAACATCCAGAAGGAAATTCATCAGCTCAAAAAAGAAGAAAATTATTCTTCCAAGACCAACATCCGTGAGGCCCATCAATTCAGTATTGGATATATCAGCTTGATAACCACCGTCATCATAGTGGCTTATCTCATATGGAAGTGCCAAGTTTTTCAACGATCAGTACCACGACCACCAGTCCCGTCGCCTAGGACAACAACAAGCAACGACTTCAAAGTGGATATAGCTCCCATACAGTTGAACTAACAGTTCAACGCGGGGGAGGATGTTTAATCTCAAATTAAATTATTATTAGAATTAAGTTAACAAAAATTATTTAGAATCAAGTCCTTAGCCAACATGCATTTACCTTCGAAACTAAGTAGCACAAATTTACCTTTACTTCCCACATCAAGGTTATTAGTCATCATGTTTCGAGCAGCAAACTCGTAACATGACACTTACGTGGGTCAGTTGTGCTAAGGAACTTTCTTCCAAGGTAAATGCATGCAATAATCAATTAAGCACTTTCATTGTTTGTAAAATATTTCCTAGTGATCACTTAGCAATATCTGTGTAATAAATTGTGTCATGAATTTTGCAAGTAAGTTAGACATGTAAGCATTTCTTCGTTATAAAAACCGAAGCGTCCAAATAAACTTTACCTTTTAGTGAATATCACGAAAGGTGTGTTTTTACTGAGTTGATTTACAGCGAAGTTAAGCCTTCTTGTTCGTCATCTCTTGGTGAGGCTGCCAAGAGCGCTGTAAACTTGCACAGGTACAAGGTACAAGCACCTAAGCAACTAACATCATTCAAGATACGAAAATCAGTGGCGGCAAGTAAAAGCACTTGTCGCATTATAAAATACATTGCCTAGAGGGTTGGAAAATATACCCTGAAATTACTGTGATTTTCGCACTTGTGCTGCGTACACACGTAATTTGATACGGCCCCAGGCACACTCTTACCACTTAAAAATAATACGGTACATTTATAGGCTAAATGTTTTGCTGAACTTTTCATACTAGCTGAACCACTATTAAGTCATTAGCGACTCGGTGACCAGGAATGCTGATATTTGTTGGTTAAATATTAATCTAGTATAACAATTTGTGTAATAGACGATGAATATTTTTTGAATTTGTTAATCAATTACCTAATGTTACTCTAGTACATTATTATACTGAATTGTCATTCACTTGTCACTTGTCTTAATAAATAATTAATTAATTGACTTCAAAGTCAACATGGTTATGGGCCCAGGCGCGTTGAAAATCCGGTAGAATCTGTGTCATCTTGCTTTGATTGTTTTTTCGTGATAATTCTTTTAAACGTTAATATCGTTACAATTATGGCGAATCAAAGTGTGGTGAAAATAGCGCCGTTAAATAAAGAAAACTTTGACACGTGGAAAATGCACGTTAAAGCCCTCCTCGTGAAGAACGATACGTGGGATTACGTGTGCGGGAAATTGAAGCGACCCAATATAGATGCTTCTGAAGCAAAAAGTGCCATCGATGCAGCAGCTTGGTATAAAGAAGATAGGAAGGCGAAGAGCGATCTTATCTTGGCTATCAGTCCAGCCGTTTTGAAAGAGGTTAAAGGATGTGGAACATCAAATGAAGTTTGGGTAAAGCTCCACGATATATTCCAATCGAAAGGTCCGGCACGCAAGGCTACTTTACTGAAAAAATTAATTTTAAACAAAATGTCGAAACACGACTATATACGCACTCATTTAGCAGATTTTTTTGATGCTGTCGATAAATTGACGGAAATGCAACTTGAGATAAATGAGGATTTAAATCAATTCTGCTGCTGTACACCCTACCTACTTCGTTGTTGTAAAGTCCCCTTATCACATTACTTACCTCATGCTTTCCTATATTTTCCTAATCATCATTTTGTCGCCTATTCCTACAAAGCCTTGATCATCATAATTACAAAGTAACCCTATGAGCACTTAAGTTGCTTGACCGCACACAATTACCTTATCACAGCATTCCCTAATATCCTATTTCATTCTTATTATTCTACGAATTGAATATCTTGCACCCACAATGCTGCAAATTCACTACTCCTCAAGTTACGCAAGCATCGAAGCTAACAAGTGAGTGCAGTTAATTGCAGCAAGTTAGTCGGGAGTCAGTCATCAGTCGTTGAGGTTAATTAAGTGCGCTGCCGTCTGCCGCGATCGCTAAGAAGTATCGATAGTAATAAAGTACTAGTTAAGACACGGTCGTTTTATTGAACAAATCCCCAAATAACACCATCATTACATCGTATGAAAATTTTAGAATTGCTATCGAGACAAGAGATGAGCTTCCGAAACCCGATATTTTAAAGGTGAAAATGATCGAGGAATATGAAGCAAGAAAAAGTAAGGAAAAAGAATCCGAAGGCGGTGCCGCTTTCATGGCAAAAGGTAAAGCCAAGAATTTTGCGAACACCAGACGACCAAATAATGTCGGGAGATTTAAAGAAAATGAAGGTAATAGTACACAAGGTTCAAAAATTAAATGCTTTCGTTGTAGGCGTTTTGGCCACAAGGCAGCCGACTGCGAATATAGGTGGAACAAGGCAAACAAAACAAGTGAGACAGAGCAGTCATATCTTTGTACATCACACGAAAAAACCCTGTCAACCCGTACCTGCGAAACAATTTCCAGCAAAATGTGGTGCTTAGATAGTGGCGCTACGGCACACATGTGCAGCCGTGAAGAAAAATTTGTTGAACTACAAGAAGCTGATTGTATATTGTTATTAGCAAGTCAAGACACAACAAAAGTCAAGGGTACCGGAGTAGTGAAGATTATGCCAAGGAATGGTTACAAAGCCAGGTTGGAAAACACCTTACTCGTACCAAAATTAAGAACGAACTTGATTTCTGTGTCAAAAATAACAGAAAAAGGATATTCCGTAGTATTCGAAAAGGAAAAGGCATCAATTGTTAATGGAGTTGGTGAGGTCACTGCTATAGCTAAAAAATTAGACGGATTATACTATATCAGTGAGAATGTTGATGAATCATTATTGTATAGTGTATCTAAAGGCTCACTACGGGAATGGCATGAAAAAATGGGGCACTTAAACGTATATATCCTAAGCAGCATGGCGAAAAGCAAACGTGTTCACGGCCTTGATTTGAAGGATTCTGGGGACCTTCAGGATTTCCAATCTGAGATATACTTAGGAGCCAGACAACACCGGAAACCATTTTCAAACAAAGCTTCCAAAAGATGCAGCGAATTATTAGAGTTGATCCACAGCGACATTTGCGGCCCTTTCCAAACGAAGTCAAACGGCGGTTGCAGTTATTTCATAACTTTTACGGATGATTTTAGTAGATGGACTCAGGTATATTTTTTTAAACATAAGAGTATAATTTAAGGCTGAAGTAGAAAATTTCACTGGAAAAAGAATAAAATCGATTAGAACAGAAGGGAATATTGTAATACCGAGTTTGATACTTACCTTAAGGAATGTGGTATGTAATCGGATCTTAACTAAAGATTCAAAATTCTACTTGTGTAAAATATTTAAAATGCCTGTAAAGTCTAAATTGTTGTTATTTTAGAGATCACTATAGTTGAATGCATATTGTTCTTTTGTTGCACTATTGTATTCAATAATGGTAACAGTAGCATGCTCGGGAGAAGCGATTTCAGATGTGGTCAGGCA
Source organism: Dasypogon diadema (assembly GCA_006980735.1). Taxonomy (NCBI): domain Eukaryota; kingdom Metazoa; phylum Arthropoda; class Insecta; order Diptera; family Asilidae; genus Dasypogon; species Dasypogon diadema. The sequence continues at coordinate 7,436 of QYTT01093477.1, forward strand.
GTCAGTCGTTGGTAGGCCTTTGTAAATGCTAGTCAAAATAAAGTAGTTGTTTAGTCACGGCATGTTTTTTTTATTCGAAGTTTCTTCTTACAATCTCAGAAGTGGGATTACGACCTTTAAATATTTAAACCGGCTTTTTGAGTTTCGCGGAAGTTTATATAGCAACTTTAAGTCCGCGATTAATTCGCTATAAGGTGCGAATTTTTTTTATGTGGATCGGTCCGCAGGAAAGTGTAAAAGTGCATAGGTGCACGTGGTGAAACATTTTCAACAAGAAAAAAAAACGAAGAGCGAAACTGACAAACTGTGTTTAATAAAATCTAAAGAATCAATTTCGGCTGAAAACGTAAATCTTTTTGAGGCACATATATACCTCTAAGGCGGTACCCGTAGACACGTGTAATGCATATGTCCCAAATCAAATCACAAAAATATCTATTAATCCGTGCTGGGAATTAAGTTTTGAAAACGAAAAAACGTATTATATATTAACTGAAAGTGGCCTCTTTGCGTATTTTAGAGAATTTTCTAAATTTTTGAAAAATTCTTTGAACATATGGCCGAGCACATTAACCGGTTCATCCAAAAAGCTACCGTGTTGCAGATAAAGGAAAAACTAGCACAATTGGGACAATCTTCTGCAGGTAACAAAAATGAGTTAAAGTTAAGGTTAGAAGAAGTCGTGAAGGGTCTGTCAGAAAAGGAAGTCGAACAACATTTCCCTAAAAATAGGCTTGAAGAGGAAGATGATGTTGGTGATGAGGTTCGCGAAGGTTCCCCCGGACCACGTGAAGGTTTTAACAGAGCACGTGAAGGTTCCATCGGAGCACGTGGAAGTTTTAGTGGGGCTTGTGGAAATTCTATTGAAGAATATGAAGGTTCTTCTGAAACCCAAAATCTAGATGAAGAACTTAAAAGATTAAGGGAGATCGTCGCAAAAAGGCAGGAAATCGCAGAACTGAAACGGAAATTGTCCACTTTGCGTTTAGAAGAGGAATTTTCTATTAATCCCAATCCGCTATGCAGTTTCAGGGATATAGAAGAATCACTCCCAACATTTAGCGAAGATGATAATTTCAGCATCGATAAATGGTTCAATAGTTTCGAGGATTCTAGAGAACTGTTTGGGTGGGATGAAAAAAGATCATTTGTCTATGCCCAACGCCTTTTAAGAGGAACAGCAAAGCTATTCTTGCGATCAACCTCCTGCAAATCATGGAATCAGTTGAAGGTCGCATTAATTGACGAATTTCAGCATCATGTTACTGCGGCTGATGTACACGAAACTTTGCGGCAACGAAGGAAAAACCGGGACGAGACTCTCCAACAGTATGTCTTGACCATGCAAGAGATAGCTGTTTTGTCACACATTGCAGAAAGAGATCTTATCTACTACATTATTAAAGGAACACCAGATTCAACTGTTAATAAGCAACTGCTATTTAATGCTAACGCTATCGTAGATTTTAAAAATGCTTTAAAGAAGTATGAGAAAATGAAGATATGTGCACTCAGAAAAATTGATTCCTTAAATTGGAAGAAAATCTTGTCTTGTTTTAAAGCTACTAAAATTTGTTTAATTTGAGGAAGTTTTACCCTATTTCTAAGAATTTTCATGAATCTAAGGAAAATTTTATTTATTTCAAGTAAAATAATAACTTTAAAAGAATGTTACTTCTTTATTTGAATGTAGTAATTTTCCTTGTGATAAACAAATTTCTCTCTTAAATCAAAAGAAATCAAACTTTATTCTAAAGAAATCTTAGAAAGAAACTTTTGAAACAATGATACTTTTTTATTGCAAATTGATATCTTTCATTAATTTAAAGATAGCTTCTTTAAAATAATGAACAGTTTCATAAATTTAAAATCATAAGCTTTGAATGAAAGAAAGCATCTGGCAATGATCTTTAAATTAATGTCAGTGACTGTACTTTGAATGCAACTGCGTTGATGAATCTTGTCCATATTTATTTGTTGATATTGACGTGAAAACATGTAGATATCGCGTCGTCGCAGTAAAAATTTAAAATGGACAACGAGGTGTATACACTCTTATTGCAAGAAAACGTGGATCCTAACTTAATTTTTAATATTGAAGCTGATGATGATATTGTTACTACAGAAAATAATGTGGTGTCGTGTAGTTATAAAAACATAGTGGAAAATCAAAGAAAAACAATTGCTGTTGAAAATGACACTACTTGTGAAGAAAATAATAATGAAACCGAGCCCCATTCCTCAAAATGTGATGATTTGTTTTTACAGCTTGCAGAACTGAAAGGAGAAGTATTTTTAAAATATTTTGTAGGTAAAAAACTAAAGCAATCTGTCAGTGTGTAGTAAAAAGAAAAGAGACGTCACTCCTGTCAGGGAGGTTTTAGTCCCAAAAAACGTGAATGCTGCATATTAATTTAAAAGTGTTTACAGTTACAGTGAACACATCAGCATTTTTTACATTTTTGTATCATCAAATTTCCAAATATAAGAAATAATCCAATTTCAGAGTGTGGAATAGACACCGAAAGTCTAAAATACCTTAAACCGTCTCACCTCAGTGAAATTGTCCCAAAATCCTTGTACGGGGATCGCGTTATTTTTGAGTATAATTTACTCAACTGGCAGAGGGAGAAAGTATATCAATTCATAAGTGAAAATTCTTCAGTGAAAGTTCAGTTTTATCAATTTATTGTAGGGAATTATTTGGAGTGAAGAGTCGTCATCTAGATCAAGATCAACAAAATCTGTAAACACATCTTTCGAAGAAGCAGTCTCAAATTCTTTTCTAGACGAGGTATGAAGCACTTTTAAACCATATTTATTGTAAATTGATATTTTATAGGATTACAGTTTTCCTTTGAAAAAATTCTTAAAGAATCTTTGAATGGTAAACAAATTTTGAAATATTACTCTCAAAATAACAGTCTTAATTTTAAATACCGAAAAATCCTTGGGAATATAATAATTGAATATCTCCTGCACAACAACATTAAAGCAACTCCAAAAACATTTGAAAAAATTGCCGATGCTATCGTTGGATTTTTTACTTCTGAAAGCAAAGTACGTATAATGTTAAAAATAAATAATACACATAAAGTAACATTTCGATAATATTATGTTAATCGAACTTTCTTTTCCAAGGAAACTTACTACATTCATGTACCAAGAAGAAGACCAGGTGGTATTCTATATTCGAAATATCACAATGCTACTACTAAATTGCGCCTGGATGGATTATTAGAAAAGAAACAGGTGAAGAAAAAACCCCAACACATAGGTGTGGACACTTCATCGAAAACCACTGAAGAAGCCTATATTCCTAGTTAGTTAATTCATAATGTGACAATCATAGAGATAAATGGTAACGACGAGTATTTAATTTTAGATACAGATGAGCGAAACCTACAAAATTGGCTCAAATATAATATTCACCCACTTGAAACAGTTATTGAAAAATGGAAACTTACTTTTACTTCGAGAAAGAATTTCTTACAAACAAATCGAGGTATTGATGAAATTTTAGAAGCCTGGCCCCTTTATCAACAATCGTTTGTTTTCAGGCTGGTAAACATTTATTTCAGTATAATTTTCAATTTCAATCAACTATCTATTTTAGATAGACATTTTCAACAATTTTTCCAAGGAAAGGAAAATTGTCTTTTTGAAAATTGGGAAACTTTCTGCAGCCGTATTTTACCGCTAATCAAACAAAAAATTAAAGACGCTAATAACAAGCAAATATTAAATCAACTGGAAGGAGGGAGTTTCAGTTCAGGTAAGTTAATTTCTCTTTTTTTCAAACTATATTTATGAAACTACACACACTTATATAATTTGCAACGTTTCTCTTGTAAGAAGTATCGGTTCTTTTCAAAAGGTCATTAGGCTTGTCAGTAGAAGTGCAGTAACTGTAAATTCAGTTATCAAAAATATTTGGCAGTTCTAAATAACGCTGTCTTTTGAAATTTTCGTAGTTGAACATAAAATATAGTGCGCAATTTCTATAAACGCATCAGATTCTTTATTAAATTACGAAGAGTGAGTAATTTATTTTTTATTGCTGATAAGTACGGTAGATAGTACACTAAATTTACGTAATTTAAAACACTTCCATTTTCTCGTTTAGGATTATTGTAAAGATGGCGCGAGGAAAATTTTTATCTAAAGAAGAGTGTGCAAAAATTTTGGCTTATACGGATGCTGGATGGAAAAAACGGCAAATCGCAAAAAAATTGGGAAGATCAGATCGGGTTGTTAGGAACTTCTTAAACAAAGGCGAAGAAACATATGGGCGGGTTGAGCACCCGAAGGGAAATTTGAAGGTTACCAGACCCGATGTCAGCCGGATCAAGGAAGAAGCGACGAAAAACAAATTAAGTGCTGCACAGATCGTCACTAAATTGGATTTGCCAATTAAAAAAAGGCGTGTCCAGCAGATTTTACGCGAAACTCCTCACGTAAAATACATGAAAGCAATGAAAGCACCACATTTAACACCGGCTCACAAACAGGCTCGACTGCAGTTCGCCCGAAATCACGTATCGTGGACCAACCAATGGCGAAATGTCATACTTTGTGACGAGAAAAAGTTCAATTTAGACGGTCCGGATGGATGCGGGTATTATTGGCATGATCTGCGGAGAAAAGATGCCCCAAGAATGAGCCGAAACTTCGGTGGTGGAAGTGTTATGGTGTGGGGAGCTTTTTCGTGTCACGAGACGCTTTGCCTCTGCTTCATACCCACAACCATGAATTTCACCATGTATACGAACCTGTTGGAAGAAGCCCTGATTCCTTATCTGGAGGATAAGTGCGATCAGGAGTTTGTTTTCCAACAGGATAATGCAGCGGTTCACACATCAGGGCATACGAAACTATGGTTTCAGAACTCGCAGATCCCTTCGCTTCCATGGCCAGCCAGAAGTCCTGATTTGAACCCCATGGAAAACATCTGGGGAATTTTAGTAAGACGGATGTACGCAAACTGTCGCCAATTCTCTTCAAAAGAGGAGCTAAAAGGGGAAATTTTGCGGCAATGGGAGCAATTAACGGACTCTGAACTTCAAAGGCTCGCAGGAAGTCTGCCGGACCGTATTTTCGAAGTAATTCGAAAAAACGGAGGCACAACTCATTATTAAGTTCTTTTAGGAAATATATGTTCGTCATAGTATACTTTTATAACTGTACAAATCAACTGCGTTTATAGAAATTGCGCTCTGTGTTTTATACGAAACTGCAAATTTCAACTGACTCTCTTCTTTACACGGAGAAAAATTTTCACGGGTAAAACAGTTAATTTGTTCACAAAGTTCTTTCTGAAAAAAATTTACTAGAATTATTAAAATTTTAGGGTTTTGTCATAAACAGTCAGCTTATAACGTAATCTGTATGAATAAACACCAACTTTTGTTTTAGAAATATTTGTCGACAAGTTTAGTAAATTTACCGAAAAACTTTTATATTCAGGCAGGCAGTAAAAAATTTTAGCCCAGAATGTACTTTAGTTGGGAATTTATGCTAAAAAAGCTTACGCCGAATTCTTCTTCCATACAGACGCACAGCCACACGTTCTTTTGCAGAAGGGAAGAAGCCGCCATTTTATATTTGCTGCCTGATTCGCTCGTAAAAGTGACATTTCAGAATCATTGT
>QYTT01093479.1:0-18285 GCA_006980735.1 Dasypogon diadema
TCAAAAGTTAACTTGATGAAGTGTTATACAAACTAGCCAAGCTCCAAGTTCTTCGAATCATTTGATTTTAATTGTAAAACCTTTAGCTTATGGTAAATCAAAAATAATACAAAAGAATATGCGTTTTCTTGAATAAAACCTATCATGAAGTCAACTCAAAAGTTAACTTGATGAAGTGTTATACAAACTAGCCAAGCTCCAAGTTGTCTCGGTGTGACGTCACAAATTGTTATAACGAGATGAAGACGTTTTATAATAGGCTTGGAACTGGTCCTTAATTACATGCTGTATGAGAAAATCTAGACGAACAGGTCGTTAGCAAATAGTCTTCCAGGACATGAAATCACCACGTGTAGGTTAATTAATTTTCTGAGTTGCCTTCTACTCTCTTTTGGGCATAGGTTAAGAACCGCGGCCCAGCGTGCCGGCATATGTTAGGAACCGCGGCCCAGCGTTTTTTTTCTTACTAACTGTCATTCGTGGTCTGCATCTAGTGTTAGAATTCCTTATCCTTTTGCTCCTTTTACGATACGCCTTTTACAATTGCTCCTGTTTTGACTGTTTTTGCTCCTTTTACAAACCGTGCTGCTCCTTTTACAAACTGTGCCTTACTGCTGCTCCTTTTAAGATACGCCTGTTACAATTACTCCTGTTTTGTCTATTTCTGCTCCTTTTACAAACCGTGCCTTAGGGCCTTATCATCTGAACAAGAAGAAAATGCTTTGGGCCGCGCTTCTTAACCTGTTCCCTCTTTTGTATACGTATTATCATATTCTTTTTGTTCTTAGATAATTAATCAGGTTGACCCGGTGGGTCACTGGAATTTTTGGGTGCCTAGATAAATATAGGTGTTGATGAATGCGTATTGATTGCAGGATATTGTCCATATGAATTTTGTAAAACACATTTAATTAAATGAGACTATTTTAATGTCAATCTTATGTAGCGGTAGGTCTTATGGTGGTTAAAGCACATGCTCTAAATTCTCGATTTAAAGATTACTACCTTACTACTATTACAATTTGGATAGAACTATTGGTCTCATAGGCTCGACTGTTTCTCGCCTTAAGGAAGTATTTTCGAGTGATCTAAAGTCAATTGTCTAAATTTCAACACCAATAAATATTCCTCTTTGCTGGTTTACAGAAATGAGCTTGACCAGACATGACTACCTCTTCGTATGGTGAATAATTAGGTTACACGTTACGTTAATTCTGTTAGCATTGTGGGTATACATGGAACTTAACACAAGACTTTTTGTTGTTGCAATCGTGTTTCTAGCATAATAAGCAAAGGTTTCCTAGGCTTGCCTACATCAGTTGAGATTCTTAGCTATGTTCTTATCATACCATATGCATTTGTCTGAGCTAAGTCTTTTGTCCTTCGTTAGTCTGATATACGGTAAATTTGATTATGACTTTTGTACTAATGCCAGTAAATAAAGATGTTATATTATATTAGTTTTCATTCCTCACTAGAGACCTCCGCTCTTAAACCTATCAAGTGCCCTGAAATTGCCACCGATATGGATTTGTAAATCCTTACGACTGCTTAAGATCCCCCATCCTCAAAGTAGCAGTATTTTTTTCTCTTTGGATGGTAAAATAACTCCAACTCCAAAAGGCAGTTTCAACTCATGTAGGCTATTTGCAATTAAGGAGCTTAAAGATCCACGTAACCATTCGAGGATCTCCAAAACTTGTACAAATTTCAACAACGTCCGAGAATTCTTTGTATTTTTATTTTTTAAGTGACCGCCCGAGAATCCAAGTAAAATAACACCATCCCAAGAGTTCAGTATAGATCTTCGTAAATTGGTATAATTTAATGTCGGTATCGATATCTCATTAATGAGAAGTGTTTTTTCTTTAAACTTCCCATGAAAGTGAAATAACCGAGACGTAGGCGTTCCAGTATAAAACGACCCGAGGCAATCGTAACAATAGGGTCTACGAGAAAATGACAAGTGTGTGAAGAGGTGGTAAAAGGATACTAGCCTCTAACTTTAAGGAAGTTAGTTTTTGCATAAAAATCTAAAGCGGAACTGAAAAGCTCTTCCCTCTGTCCCCTCAAAGTCACAATCATGGATTCATCAGGTGAATTTGTTAGAAATCATAAAAAATTTTGCAGAAAATCTTAAGCAGAATTTAACCACTACTTTAGGCATAACTGACATATTTTTTATAGGTAGCAATACTACTTTTAAGGTTGCTATCTTGCTTATCTTTCTCTAAAAAAATTATTTCCTGCATGGAAATAGACTTGTAATATGTATTAAAAATAAATAAGTTTTTGAATCTTTCAATGGGAATTTAACGAGATTGTTCTTCTTCCATTTGGCATTTCATAATAAGGTTGAGCTTTGCGTTTAAAGAAATTAATTGAATAGTACAGACAATCTTAACCCTTACCATAAAAGTACAACGAACACAGCGCAACACCACTAGATTAATTAATCAAAAAATATTTCATCACTCTCTAGGCACATTAGGAAACGCAACAAGACACTAAATCTTCAAGAGGCATCATTAAACACATTTTTCTATTGCTCTTTTATCCTTAAGGTGGCAATTCTAATGCTTGTGAACAAAGCCCTTGTGACCCTCGTTTTTTTTCACTGATCTCAGGAAAATCCTCTGCTTAGAGTAGATTTTCTATGGTATGCAGGGTGTATAGATTTCTGATGTCCATCATCTCGGTACCATTTTTTCCACTCTACTTGATCTCCTTTGGCATTCAGTACACTTGAGTGCAAATACTGGAAATAATGGTTTCTCATAAATTATGTAACAATTCCTAACTTCATTCAGGGTTATTGTTATGGCATGGCATTTACCTCCTGCACGAAAATATTTGAAGTTGTTAACCATAATGAACTTAAATCATATTCGACTTCCTGCTTCCAGTATAAATCAGTTACAACCTTTGCACTTTATGGAGAGAAAAATTAAATGAACCAAGGAATTGTGCGACTACATATATGTAGGGTTCTGAAGGTAAAGGTTTCCATTTATGTTACTGAAGTAAATTAAAGATTTATAATCTGATATTGATTTCATGGGTTCAGGATACGCATTTTCACTGGGAGCATAAGGTTCGTTATTTAGATATGGAAAACGTTTAGGTTAAATTGAATATTAGCCACAGTACGGCTGTTAGCTTCATACGACCCGGAATGCATGCGATTAAGCTCTACTAACATAAAGGAAAAATTAGTTTACAGATTTTATCGCAAATATTTATGATATTGACTAAACCTTTTGAAATACGAAGACACCTGCTTTGATTGCTGACGTATATTTTTGCTCAGATCTCACTACAAAAAACATACTTTTTATCTGACAATATTGACTTAGGCCGCTCGCCGCTGATACTCATACAATTTGTTTTAAAAGAAGTGTGCATATAAAAACTTTTCTCATTTTCCTTCTCAAGAAATAGCTACTCGATTTTGCAAGAAATTCCAGATCAATGTAAGATGCAAAAGATGAACCATGAATTTTACGAACTTTTAAGAGCTTGTAGTTTGGTTAACTTTAGATAAAAGCTCTGGAAAGACAAAATAGTAGAAAAGCCGGAGACCCTACGAGGAATAATTTTGCGAAATCACCACTGGATGTAGTTTGTGTACGTTAGACTTGATAATGGGTTCACATATGTAGCAATTTTGTTTTTTTTTCACACGGATCAGAGGATTTAGGGTGTTAAGAAATTGATTGGTATAGTTGTGAATGGCATTATAATGTTTGTCATTGCAAAATTTTGGGCTTATTTGAAAGTTAATTAAATAATGTGGAGAAATATGCAGACATATGTAGTTGCTTATGTGTACGTTCTTCAGGGTCATATAATAGAATTACTAGAAAAAGAACCCTATATGAATCGAAAGTTTTAGACAGAAAGGTCCTATATGAACCGAGACATTTAGATGGAAATATCCTATATGAACCAAGGGAATTAGACATAGAACCCGATTTAACAAGTGAGTGGAAGTCTACTATTATTTCAGTTCAACTTCTACAATTCTGCTTAAAAAACTTACGGACTGGGACCAGAAATGTAGCTTGGATATGACTTACCGCAAGGATCGATGTGAAGTCCGTTATTATTTTCGATGTTGAGTTCGACAAATATGTGAGAGAGTGAGCATTATGACTTCAAAATATTACGATTTGTTTAAAATTTCATAAAAGTAGCTCGAGAGCAAGGTCATTTTATTATGCCGAGTATGCCATCTGTTTAGGGTATTAGGTTACATAACATATTATTATATGCTAACAAATGAAATTACAATAAAAATGGTAGGCACCAGATAAGTGAAAGGGTTTCTATATTTCGTAGACGAAGATAAGTGCTCCTCTTCCCCATGCAATTCATTCTTAGCAACTGCGAGCAGTTCAGATCTCTCTGATGACACATGGTGGTTGGCACCCTTTACACTATTGGCGTTCTTAGTATCGGCAAAAATCTTTGGACCTGTTTGATGGGGATGTTTAACACGTCTATCACTTGTAAAGGAGATTCAATATCTTCGTTGAGAGTGCAATATGTAAAATATTCCGCTATTGATTTTCAATTCCCAGCAGTTATGTTTTGTTGAATAGTGCCTGAGGATAGAGTTGAAACACCTATTATTATTTTGGATATTGACAAGATTTATTATCTTGATTAAATAAGCCTTCCAAAATTTTTAAAATCTCGTTTTGTTGAAATTGGTTAATGTTGTTTTGTGTTTAAAGAAAATAAAGAATAAAAAATCGGCTTAAAAACGATCGCTTTCTAATTTTTAATTAGTGGGTTAAGGGATTAATTGACACCGTCATTCGCTACTGTTACCGCGTCGGTGTATGCCGAACTTAAGTAGTCCAACGCACAAACCAGAGCTAACATTTCTTCCTGGTAAACCTGTAGCGTACCAACGGCAACACGAATTTCAGTACTAATTTCGGTAATAACTTCTGTTCAGTTGTTACACTTCGCCACTAACTTGAGTGGCAGTGGCTGACCGGCACAATAATTCATTCTAAGGCTGGTCTGGTGGCGTCTTCTATGTTTTGTGTTTGGAACTCTGCTGTGCTCAGTCTTATCTAAAGAATAAGAAGAAGAATAAGAACTTGAGTGGCTGAAGTCAGTGAGTTGCGATACGTCTCTTGTGAAGGGCACAAGTCCCCCGGTAGTCAGTTTGCTGTAATAAGCATTTATTATATCAGAAGCTTTGTTGTAATTAATTCACTCCCGGGCCGACGCACGCTCATCATTTACACTGGTGACCCCGACGTGATTTGAACACGCAACCTGTATGTATAGTGTATACCCAGGCCAACACACCAAGATAGATTTACTTCTTCAAACAAGATTCCTGTACCTGTCCTGCCGTCAATCATGGATCCATCCATGACCTCTCGTCCTTTCTCTGAGAGTGTAATTTAGAGTATAATTTTTCAGAAGGACCTGGTCCACGGGATTGAAAGTATCGTCTGCGATTCCTCCTCCACCCGAAATTTGTCCCTTAAATTTTAATAACTGTTCTCTCTTCTTACTCTTGCGTCAAAGGTTGCATATGGAATCATTTTCACGGAGATATAGCTATTTCCATTAACACTACATTGCGTAAATTTTTGGAAAGTGAGGAAATAGTACAAAAGTATTTGCGGATGAAGATAGAAATTTTGACGTGAATATGTGTTACACCGCGTTACGGAGGTCGGTTCGAAAAAGTGAGTGACATCGTTATTTTATTTTTTTGTAACTCGTGCATTAGAAGTACAATATCGACCATAGGTGTTCGATGGACACTGCAAGGATGAAAATTTGATTGATTTCTTTTACCTGTTCGAACGAACAACGGCGAACTTAGTCTTTCAATTATCGATTTCGATTATAGCGTGTGTCGGACTATTTAAATTGACAATATTAGAGCGAAAGTTTATCTGAGATAAATTCAACTATTATTTCGCTCGACGGCGGTCTGTACGGAAGAAAAGTCCTCAAACGAAAGTCAATGTCAACCGGTTGAAACACTATGAACTAAACACAGTAAAGTCATTTTCTACACGTGTCCACGTCAAAATCTCACGAATGAATACAGCCTGCCTCTATTTATATATATATGATATATACATATAAACATCTCTACCAATTAGTGAACAAAAAGTGCTCTCAATGATCTCTTTCTTAAAGTTCTGACCTTTTTATTACACCTGAATATGTTTTTATGCAGTCTTTTTTACACGATCTACTTGCTTTTCCGCGGTTACACGACTTAATTTTTGTTACGCGGTCTATCGACCCATTTTAAAGTAAACACTAACAGGTAATTTTCTATATGCCGCCTTTTTACACGATTTATCTGCTGAAGGTATATGAGTGACATAACGTTTTTTATGTTCTCTCAATTTGCACCTTAAATTTCAAAGCGCATTCTTTTCAGAGGTGTCCCCTATAGGCCTAATCCTCCCAAGCAATAAAAAGACACTTGTAAAATATTTTACCATGCAGAATAATGAAATGAAAAAAGTTCCAATAAATCCATGTATTGCATACTTATCGGTGGCAAACACCGAACTTACCACCAAAGTTACCCAGGAACGCAACCCCAAAGTAATGAACACAACCCCGAACTGATGCGGATCAGTGTTGCCATTATAAAATTTCAGGAAAAGCTCGATGAAACTCCATATAAAAAAAGTGGCTGAAATACGGAACCGGGAGCTTTCTTTGTATAGAATTACTTGGACTCGTAAAAGAAGATCCAGATGTATATGTAAAGTTTGAAGTGCGGATACCAATTTTCTACAGTTGTCCCCCTAGCCTTGTTTGTCGGCTCTATTGAAATCTTTTTCAAGGTTTGGATGTTAGTTCTTCTAAAGGATGCTTTTGTCAATACACAGGGTTTTGTTCTAATTCCTCATTCTAAATTCACGTTCAACGAAGGCATGTGTGTCATACGAGTAGGAAAGAATATTTTGTCGTGCAATGGCTGTATAGCATATTCCCGACTTACTATACTATTTCTAAGCTCAACACATAAAAAATTCGCACTCTCTCTTCAATAAATATTTACTATTGGGAATGAATAAAAGGATGATAACTGAATCGATTGCGACAACGTGTAAGCATATAATTTCTATAATAACCCGGTAATTTTTAAGTAGCAGTCAAGCAATATCGATCACAGTTTCATAGGCATACAAACCCAAGTAATATTTCAGGTTCAATGCAATTAAGAAGTTGTGCACATGTCTGTAATGTCACATCCCACTTCTAAGTGTAACACTACCAAACTCACCGTCTGAATTGAATTTGTCCCAGTCGCCTTTAACTTGACTCTAGAAGTTACCTCCTGAATTATTACTAAATAAATATATCTAACCACTGCTCAGTATTTCGCCATTACTTGACGGCTCAATTTCTCAACGTCTAAGGCAATGTGTCCATTAACTGCTAACGGACGTAATCATCAATTTGTCCAGAGTAAATTCATTTGGGAATTATACATTCCAGAAGAGCATCTGAGGAAAAAGCTAGGTAATCTAGTAATACAGTCGTCTGGGATTAAATATGTACGTGGCTCGGCACAGAGCCAAATTCCTGAATCGATACTGAAAGTTAACTAGATCGTGTCCCTGTCGGTTTTTCGCTTTATTTAATTCTGAAGCCATGTGTAAAATTGAGCCTGTGTTCCATAATAGAAGCGATTCTGCCGATTTCCAATAATACGCCTTGAACGAAATGACTTTTATATGTTAAACATTATCTTTCTTAATAAACAGAAAATAAATTGGTGCCTCGTGCAACGTATAACATTTTAGTCAAAAGGATATGAAATACGAAGCTTTCTAATCAGTCCCTCTAAATTTTTGTGGTTCTGATAGCAAACTCCAGTCTACTTCAATCCGATGATGTTTCATTGATTTTATCAGGACTATCTTGTTTTTCGTTTGCTGTGCCTGAAAATAACGAATTATATGTGTTTAAAAAACGCTATTGTTGAGGGCAGTTGAATAGACTTCAGTGCTCCGTATATCTTCGTTTGATAGAAATAAATAATTGGAGTGTTGAAATTACAAAAAAAATTGTACTAAAACTGTATTGGGAAGAAAACAAATCTCAACTTTTAAATTTAAACCCAAAGGGTTTCTGAAAAGATTTTCTGAGGAGAACGTCAACAAATCCCCAGCGAGGAGGAAATGAGGAAAACTCATTTTATTTAATTTCACTTTAGCATTTTTAGGGTACTCGACAAATAAAATTTCCGGTTGTAGTTTTACTTTGATGTAACCTGTGGCTTCCTTAAAGGGTTTGTATCCCAAAATAAACTGGTTCATCTTGAAAGTTTTTTGTACTCTTTGATTGTTATTTGCTTTTTGTTCACTCGGGGCTACATTATGTCGTATTAACAGATCTACAATATGAAATAATATTACTTCTTTTTGGGTACTTAGAGAATCCCCATCATCAGATTTGTATAAATGTATGATGCATGTGTGTATGATTGTGTCACCGTAGTTTCAAATTAAGTGATTCATCTTAGATTCGTGTGTGATTATTCAAGAGATAGATCTCATTTTGTCCAATTCAAAAAGTTAAATTTGTTTGAAATCTATCAAAAAAAAAAAAATATTCACGCATAACAAAATTTCGGAATGGTCAGATATTTCTAAACGTATTGATTGAATGGGGAGACACCTTTAGACGACCGAAATTCTGCCGATTTTCATGGATTGGCTGTATTTATAATCCTCCGAACACCAATATCGATGTTGACTTGTTTACATTCTTGCGGGAAAATTCTTGTAGATATCATCAATGTGTTATAACTGGTGATTTTAATATTGATCTCCTTAAAAATAGTAATCAGGCTGCTGCTTTTATCAATAACTTCTCTGCACTTGGCTTAAAGGTTGTTAACAGCAGCCCAACGCATTTTAGTCCGGGATCTCCGCCTTCGCTTTTGGATCTTTTCATTGTCAATGATCCTGGTGGCGTCTCTTTCTGCAACCAGATTTTTTCGGGATTTAGTGACCATTTATTTAACATTGAATGCTGCCTTTTTCATTGGTCACCCAAAACCCCACCTTTACCTTTAGAGATTTTAAGGGAATTGATATGGATGATCTTAATTACGATGCAGCTGCCATGGATTGGTCTTGTGTACTTCGCATCCCTAGTGTGGATGGGAAGATCAAGACTTAATGATATGATACTGGGGTTATATGATATTCATGTTCCCTTAAGTGTTGAACGCTCTGTCCATCGAGCCTGTGCATGGTGGAATGACGATATCAAGAGGTTGATCAAGTCTCGAGATAAAATCTTACGTTTATGGAAAAGACATGGGACTGATATGCTGTGGGAATCCTATAAAAAAGTGCGCAACCTCGTTACCTGTACTATAAGAAAAGCCAAGCTAAGGCACTATTCAACTAAGTTTCAGCCAGACCTTCCTGCTAAAAAGTTGTGGCGTAACATTTGTGCAATGGGTATTTGTGGTGGAAGGGTTGATGAATGCGTGGTTGACCCTGATGAATTGAATAAGTATTTCACTTCTATTTTCCCCCGTGGCACGAATGATGATATCGAACAATTCATGGTTGGTAACAACGATGCTGCTGCAAGATTTAGTTTTAGAATGGTTGATTGTAATGACGTCATGAATGCAGTTAATCATATAAAGTCGAATGCAGTAGGTCTCGATGGTATCAATTTTAGATTTTTGTTGTTAATCATACCGTATTGTCTCAATCCTCTCGTTAATATTTTTAATGCTTGTATTATGTCGTGTTATTTTCCTGAAGCTTGGAAAACTGCAAAAGTGATTCCTGTTCCTAAGGTGCAGCGTGCGATCCAGTCTCAGGATTTCAGGCCCATAAGCATCTTACCATGCATTCCTAAAATCTTTGAGAAGCTACTTTATGACCAGATTATTGTCCATGTTGTTGAACATAAATTACTTACCCCATACCAATCTGGGTTTAGGAGAAGGCACAGTTCTTCTACAGCACTATTAAAGGTGATTGATGATGTTCGCACGGCTTTAGAGCTCGGAAATCTATCCATTCTTACTTCTCTTGATTTTTTGAAGGCCTCTGACTCAGTTCATTCCGTGCTGCTGTGCAAAAACTGTTTTCTCAGTTTGGCTTTGATTGTTATGCTACTAGGCTTATTTTAAGTTATCTATCGTGTTGTCATCAAGTTGTGTTCTCAAATAATTTATTTTCTGATGTTTGTGATGTGCCCAGTGGTGTTCCTTAGGGTTCTTTATTGGGTCCTTTGCTGTTTTCTTTGTTTGTAAATAACTTAGGAACTTGTTTAAAATTCTGTAAAATTCATATGTATGCTGATGGTGTTCAGTTATACTCCTCATGTCATCTAAATTCTGTTTCCGAGTGTGTGTCTAAAGTCAACGATGATCTGGATTCAATCAGAAAGTTAGCTTTATTAAACAAGCTTACGTTAAACCCGAGTAAATCACAATGTTTGGTTGTTGCCAGAAGAGTCATTGACATTGAAGACTTTCCTAGTGTGCAGATAGATAGTGTAACAATCAAGTATGTGAACAGCGTAAAAAATTTGGGTGTAACTTTTAATAGAACGCTCACTTGGTATGACCATGTCTGCCAGGTAACTGGTAAGATATATGGCTCTCTCCGCACATTGTGGCGATCGGCATTTTTTTACTCCTAAACCACAAGTTAGCACATTCTCTTCTCATGCCTTTTGTACCTTCTGTCATCCTAATTGTTGATAAGTTGGATAGCTCATCCTTTAGGCTCTTACATGTTGCGTTTAATGCCATTTTTAGATATGTTTATGGTCTTCGGAGGTTTGACAGCGTATCATCGTTTGCTCGTCAGTTTCTTGGTATGTCATTTCCGTCTTATGTAAATTATGTCATATTAATTTTTCTGCACAAAGTGATTTGGAGTGATATGCCTAGTTATTTGACTATTCACATTAAATTTTTGTCTTCGTCACGTGTAACTCATTTACTCATTCCTTACTACGTTTGCTTTCAAAGTGAGCGGTCATTTTTTGTTTATGCTATTAAGCTGTGGAATGCACTGCCGGAGCCCCTTAAGCGAGTTGGTATAGTCACGGTGAGTTCCGGAGGAAACTGTTGATTCATTTGAGTAGTTCTGAGAATAACTAGCCTATTTTATATACATTCGTAACACTTGCTGACGTGTGGTTAGTGCTAATTGTATTGTAGTAGCGGTCTCTCTTTCTTCTTCTTTGTTCTTTTTCTTTCTTTCTCAACCTTTCAGTTATTTACATATCTTTTTTTTTCAATCTGTATATATATAACTTTTTGTAAATTCACTTTCTTATAGTTAGTTTTAATATTTACTCATTGGCTTTCTTTCATTTAAAAATGTACAGTAAAGAATTATGATTCTTATGTATTGCCTTTTGTACAATAAATTGAAATTAAATTGAATTAAATTGAATTGAATTGATTTTTTTAATGAAGGATTAATTCAATACCTTTGAAACTTTGCATATGTTTTATTTATACTTTTAACTATAACAAAAATCTTTTTTTTTTCCTTTTTAAATAATCCAAAATGGTGGAATTATGGCCCAGTCTTCTGGAAAGGTCACGACAAGCGTTGTCAACTGGCGGAATTTCTAGTGCCTGTTGTATTGATGTCAAAGATAACAGAAAATTGCTGTGTCATTATTAATGTTATAATTTATAGATGAACCTAAAGAAAGTTGAAGAAATAAAAAATTCTTCTTCTAACAGCAGGAACAGAAGGACCAGTTTCATGGTCTATAACTTGTGAAATACCTTCAATTTGATTATAAAATTTTGGTAACATATTCTTAAGATGTTATAATATAGATTTATGAAAAAAAAATTGTTTTTTGATCACCTTTACAACGTGTCTCCCTCCTTAATGAAAAATAAGCAAGAGCAAGGTAGATCCACTTTTAAAAATTGCTTTGACTTGCTATTTTACAAATGAAGCACTTAATGCAGAAATATGTATTTGAAGGGTACGCGAAATAAATGTGCGAAGTCACATTTTATTAATATCTCGGGAAAACGTTTTCTCTTTCTGGTTCAACCGTTAATAAATTATATTGCTGCTCTGCATGTCAAAAGCATAACTATTAACGCTTTGTAAGAGCTTAGCTCTCTCAGCTTGAAATAAGTGAAGTGGTTGTTTACATTAAAAATTAATGATTATGCTTGTTTTCAAGTGACAGTGGAAAAACGTGCCAAGTCCTGAACTTGGTATATTCTTTCCCTGAAAAGTAATGAAAAAACTGTGAAGGAGAGGCGGTAGTACATTGTTTTTTTTTTGAGTTCTGTTATTAGAAATAAATGTGAAAATATAAATATTTTTTCACTAAATATTATAATAAAAATTCAATAGAATATGACTTCACAACTTTGGGTTCTACTTATGCGATAGGTTCTGATAGTAGTCAGCAGCGTGAAAATGCTTTCAAGTACTTTAGGTTCGGTATTTTTCTGTCCAGAAAAGATAATACAATGCAAGTGAAATGCTTATATTCTACTAAGAAATAACAAGGAAAATTTTTTTTATTATTACCGGGATGGTGGGATATTACACCTCAGGTAGAGTCAGCTAATGATTTCGCAGATTTGTGTAGTGGTTTCCTATCGTTAGCTTTTCATCTTAGAATCAATCCACACAGCAATTGTCCCTTTTATATGTTTTTATAAAATATCCAACCTGGATCATTTTGGGTAACCTGAAAGAGGAGAGAGAGATTTTTCTGTGTATTTTTCATTCAGATGCTCTGTCCACTTTCTAATTATGTTTTGTTCAACCTCCACAACTTAAAATGGCGATGGCTTGAATCGCCAGTTCCAAATTATCTCTGTCACAGTCAGCGGAAATTTCAGCTCCAAAACCAAACCAACAGTTTTGTCGCATTCGAAGTACGAATGTCGTCTGAAGGGAAAAATACATTCAACGGATTTAAATTTTCGCTACTGATGAATTAAATAACGAAAAAGTCGGAATACAATTGAGTTTTTTTTGACCCGGAAATGAGGCACAGAATCTCTTTAACTCGGAAATATTTCTACCAAGAAAGCTTTTAATAAAATGGTGTAAAAAGGAACAAACTTCATTTTTAGAAGAAGATGCTTTTGCCAGTTGACAACATATAAGACTGAGAGTTGACTTTTATAATATATATTATTTTTTGTTAGATTTGGCCATGGAAATTTCTTTGAGAAGTTCAAAGCAGATTGCATCTTTATTAGTATCTTTTATACTTTCCTTCGTAACAGTACGTTTGCTTGCGTAAAAGATATCGGCTTTCAGTAAGTGGGATCTCCTTTCATCATGAATTTGTCCCATTACAGTTTTCAATTTTCTTTTAACTTTTAAGCTGGAAGATGTTTCCATTCTGAATCACCTAAACCATAATATTGAGTGTTGGAATATAACTCTGTCCTTTTTTGTTAAAATAAAACACATTTGCTTGTTGAGAAAATTAAAGAAAAGTTTATTGAAAGTATGCTCCAACTGCAGCTACAACCTTCGCCCATCTTTCAGGTAATTTACATATTCCTTGCCTGAAGAAATTCGGAATAAGTAGTAATCCGAAGGAGCTATATCTGGCGAATATAGCGGGTGGAGTAGCACTTCCCAGTCCTGTCCATCTAAATATCTTTTCACAAATTTCTGCGGTATACGGTTTGGCATTGTCATGTTGAAGAATTAATTTGCTATGCGTATTCACCCATTCTGGTTGTTTTTCTTCTATGGTTCGCTTCAAACGCATTAGTTGTCGTCGGTAAAAATAGTAAAAATAGTTTCAGAGGATTCGAGCAACTCATAATATACAACACCTCTCTGATCCCGATGCAAGATTCCTTTTCTTTGCTGTTTTTGAAGTAGCATTTCACAAATGGTTTTTCGACGTTCGATGTCTCTTTCTTTCTATTCATACGGAACCCAGTTACCCAATTTTTGAACCATTTCCATTGCTTTTAAACGCTTTGCAACAGTTTGATCGTTCAACATTTAATGCTGCAGCCAATTCTGATAGAGGAATCCTCGCCAGTAATGCTTCCAATTCAGTGTCTTCGAATTTTTTTTATGGTTTTCCATGTTCTTTGTCCTCAGTGCCAAAATCATTATTTTAAAATCGTCAGAACTATTCCTTACAAGTTGTATTATTATATGGAGCATGCTCACCCTAAATCTCCACAGGCAAACGATAAGTTTCCGCTACACTTTTCTTTGTAATAAAATATAGTGTAATAACACTTTCCAAATGATGTTTATTTGGACCGAAAACCGACATTATCAAGGAGATAAAAACACTTGTTGCTTACACTTCAACCAAATGTCACATAGTGCGTTTGAAAGCTGACATAAAGTACTATCGCACAAGTGTTGCCATTTATTAGTACACACAAGTGTTTCCATTTATTAGTACACGTAAGCAATACTAAAAGCGACATCTCCAATAGTGTATAATTCGTTTTGTAGTTAGATGGTTGTATTTGTATGCTACCCTCGTTGTTTTAAGTGCAGTACGAGTAACCTTTTTCATCTGAGAAATACTTTTTAACGCTTTAGTTTTGAAAACCTCAATAAAAATGATAAATATGCAGCAGTTGCGTTCTTCTATATATTCTATTTTTGTTTACAATCGGAAGGTCACTTTGAGCATTTGTTGCAAATTAATGATCGGGCATTTACAGGGTGTTCGGAAATAACTGTCGGCATTTTTTTTCCGAGAAAATTGTTTTGGGATGGTTTTGCCTGCATGTTACCTGTCATTATATTTGTAATCTTGCCTGAGTAGAAAGTGTTCAATTAAAGTAGTTATAGTATCGTAAAAAACATGATGGAGGTCAAACGTGAACGTGTGCTTGAATTGCATTTACGTGTAATGAGAAATTGTGAAATATTTCGAGAATTAGTCTATTTAAAAGTGGGCAAAAGGTTTATAGAAGGAAGTTTAGCGCGGTTTAGGAAAACAGGTAGTGTTCAAGTAAAAAAATTTGGGTCAAAAACGCACTAATCGAACGAAACAAAACAAAAAAAACTGTTCGCGAGCGAATTCGTACAGTGAGAAAATTGGCAAAAGATCTTAAAATACCAAAGTCAAGTGTGCATGAAATTTTTCAAAAGGACTTAAAAATGAAAACTGTCAAAAAACGTAAAGCTTATGTTGAATTTCATTTGCACTTTCAGGGTAAGCCAGGGTTCAACCCTGAAAGTGCAAATGAAATTCAACATTAGTGGACTTAGTATATTACATAAACGAAATAGAAAGTTAAAGTATGAAAACTTGCTTGCTTGGCACGAAGATAGTGGAATAATATTTTCGGATAAAAAGTTGTTTGTTTAGAAGAAAAATACAACCCATAGAACGAAAGACTTAATGCAGTAAGTGCAAGGGATATTTCTGAAGAGGATAGGACTGTACAAAGGTTCCAAAGCAGAGCGTCCGTTATGGTTTGGGGTAGCGGTTTTCAAAAGAGGGATGCTCCCGTTGTTATTCGTAGAAAACGGAGTAAAAATCAACCAAAAATATTATTTGCAGAAAATCACTTCCTTCCTTGCACACAGAAACATTTTGCAGACGATTATTATTGCAGGTTGGAGTTCCTGCCCACACAGCGAAGGATATACCGACCTGGTTGACAGAAAATACTCCAGATTTTATACCCGCCGAAGAATTGCCATCGAATTCACCAGTTATATGCAGTCCAAGATAGGGAGAGAAGGCTAAACATCACCGATTTTAAAAAACTTATATTGAAAACTTGGGATGAAATACCGCAACATATGGTGTGCGCTGCCTGTGAAAAGCTCCCACAACGTTTGAAGTCAGTAGTTAAAAATAAAGGCGGAAACATTGAATAGGTTTTATGTAATTATAATTAACATACTGTCTTTTTTCAAAATAAAATACATTACTTTTGAACTCAGTAAAATTGTTGTTTCTATTTCGTTGAAAGTGTGGCGACAGTTATTTCCGGGCACCCTGTATTTCCTATTAACACATTGCAGGCGGGTGCCTCTCTATACAGGACTGTAATCACAGTCTCCCGCTTACAAAGTGTTAATATGAAAACAATAAAATAATTTCGAAATACAGCAATGTTTGTTTTCTTTAGACCATTAAGTGGGACAGGTGTTAAAATAATCATTTTAAAAAACAAACTAGTTGAACTAGAACTGGAAAAGAAACTTTTTAATTCATGTAACGACTTATTGAAATATGTTTTGACTTGGTTTAAATGCGTGGATGTCAATTTCTGCATTTGGGCGGGTTCAACACGACAACTCATGTTTTTCTAAAACAATTTCTTAAATAAACTGGAAAACGGTGTAAAATTTGCCGTGGAAATCGGAAATAATAAGATTAATTTTTTGAACTTGACAATCTCAATATCCAGTAGTAGTCTAAATTCTAATATTTGTCGAAACGACCCACATATTTTCACGGTATTATCGCATTTTCTTTAAATCACCCTTGGAATATAAAAATGACTGCCTATCACGCAATGTATTGAATTAAAAACAAAACATATGTATAGATTATTGAACAAAAAACTTAAAAGCGAGGAGCTAGTTTAATATATGCTGTAGATAATGTCTTGGATGGAGAGGGGAAATCGAGAAAAATACCTTTTGTAAGAAAAACAAAAAAGCAGATTAAATGAGTGTTGGGGAAAAGGGAAATTATACCAGTCTTTTTCAACGACAACAACTTAAAGAACTTAAAAGGTTTTTAAAACCAAAAACTGAAAATATTGATAAAAGCAGCCTATATGATATTTTGTATGAAGATTGTCCTTGGTAAAACAAAAAGATCTATAAGAACCATATTTGTAGAACACATTAAAGGTGCTAGTAATGATAAGCCACAATCCGGTCTGTCAAAACATTTAAAATACAAACAATAAACACATTTGCTGATATTGTGAGATTTCTCATAAATACTTGACCCTGATTTTGATAAAAGAAAAGTAAAAATAAAGGTGATAAATTGTGTCAAATATGGAAGCAGAATGTAGATACCTAAATGGGCAAAATTCATAATTTAACGCTGTCAAGTTTAGTCACAGCGTAGAAGGGATAATGATAATGTCCGGGAAAAGAATAAATTTTCTTTTTCAAGCTACTCTTGTTGAAACTAAAAACAGAAAAAAAACAATTTTCTAACAACATTTTGATGTCATCCATGAATTTATTAAAAATTTCTAACAACTCCCTTTTATATCTTGACGTAAAAAAAGTCTGATAAAAATTGCACACGCCGCAACCCTTACAGTCTATGAAAGGAAAATACTCAGTAGATATGGAATCAAGGGTAATAGTCCAATGTAGCACAACCCTTGAAAAAACATTTCCCTCATAACTTCAGGGGCATGACGGCAACTGCTCATGAAACCATGAAATTGAAACCCTGGAGGGTTGTTCGATATCGAGAAATATAAACTTTGTTTAATGAAGTTTGACCTGGCTTCCGGGAAATATTGAACAATTTCTCACCACTGAACATTTTTATCTCTTAATTGAAGGCATCTTTTCTGCACGTCGCTTCGTACTGAAATTTTTATCGCGTTGTACACTTCCGCCAAAATACTTTTCCAGAGATAATCCACCCAAAGATAATTTCCTCTGGATTTTTAAATTTCTAATATATTTCTTTTCTTTTCTTGTATCTTTTAAGGAATCATGGAGTCGAAGGGAACGAAGGTATACGACACAAGCGACAGAAGCCTGTGAGGAAGAAAAATCAGGTAAGTCAGCTTATTTGAATATATCCGCATAAAAGATAACATTTTTATCTGAAAGTGGGCATAGCATTGTGCTTTTCTTTTTTCGGTTTTACAGTGGGACGGCAGAATAAATGAATTCAGTCAGTGCCAAGGAGCGATATTAAAGGCAATAATGCAAATCTTCTTATTTTCACTTTTCTTTTATGTAGAAACGTTTGCTTATTCATTTTAATTTTCCCGCAAATGTTTTCTTTAAAGGCGTGTTGAAATTTACTTTAAAATTTGACAAAATGGAGACATTCATAAAATATTCATTGAGAATCTTGTTAAAGCATCAAAAATGCTCCCTGGTTCTTTACGTAATTATTGTTTATATCCTCGTATTCCCAGATTACTTTGTGGGAGAAAATCTGGTCTGCTTCGAAACTCAGGATTCTTCTCCGCACTCACAAAACTTTATAATTCTTCTTTAGGAAGGAAGTTAAAATTCAGATTTCTTCTTTGCACTCACAACACTTTATACGTCTTCTTTAGAAAGGAAGAAAATC
>QYTT01093479.1:18305-40189 GCA_006980735.1 Dasypogon diadema
CTGAAAGTGGGCATAGCATTGTGCTTTTCTTTTTTCGGTTTTACAGTGGGACGGCAGAATAAATGAATTCAGTCAGTGCCAAGGAGCGATATTAAAGGCAATAATGCAAATCTTCTTATTTTCACTTTTCTTTTATGTAGAAATGTTTGCTTATTCATTTTAATTTTCCCGCAAATGTTTTCTTTAAAGGCGCGTTGAAATTTACTTTAAAATTTGACAAAATGGAGACATTCATAAAATATTCATTGAGGATCTTGTTAAAGCATCAAAATGCTCCCTGGTTCTTTACGTAATTATTGTTTATATCCTCGTATTCCTAGATTACTTCCTTAGGTACACACACAGCAGTAATGTAGAAAGTTATAGAATTTTTTTCAACAGTTGCAAAAGTTAACCAGATTTTATTACTTCATATCATAGTATTTTAACAATATATCCTCTGAGGGCGAGAGTGAAACTGTCGCGTTATGCTTTTCCATTCAATTTCTACTATAAGTTTAATTTAAATTATAAATACCATCTCAAATCCAAACTTTACGCATAGATTTTAAGAAGATTGTTACGTTTGTAAAATTGCGACTAATACCAAATTAAAAGCAGATAAAATTAGATAAATAGAAAAAAACTTAGTGCAAGTGTAGATTGTTTCAGTTACCCTAAACATTACCTTCTAAAATTAAGGGCCTTACTCTTGCCATAGTCTCACTCTTACCATAGTCTCTCGCTTTATCAAGTTAGAACAGGCCCAACAGGGTTTGGCCTTATAGTCGCAAAGAATATGCTTTATAGACTGAACCCAAGCGATCGGAATCTCTGTATTCACGAATACTATATGAAACTTTTTTATGTCAACTTTTTTCCTATCTTTCCAGGGCAAAAATAGCAGATTTCATTGGGTGTCCTATTTCTTTTTGAAGTAATGTTTCCCAGTAGAAAATATGTTCATTACTTCATTGATGAATTTTTATAGGCCTTTGGATCATACACCTGGAGCTCTCTTTATGCGCGGTTCTTTTTTATGCTACTTAATTGCTTTTACGCGATTCTTTACTTTAAGCGATTTTTTACGTAGTTTATTTCATGTTATTCATGTCACCAGTTAAATCTGCTAAATATGTGCGAGCATGTCCGCTGTTAAAAATTCTTAAAGGAAAAACTAAAATCTAATATTTTCTACGCGATTTGCTTTTATAGCTATTTGTTTTTACGCAACCAGTTTTACGTGTTTCCTTGCTTTTACGCGTTTGGTTGATTTTACGACGTTTTTACGCGTTTTCTTTTACGCGGTACACATCCCCCACGTAAAAAGGATCCATTTGTATAACATTATGATGTCGTATAGCTGATCTTCTGGAGGAGCGTTAGATCATAATTAGGAAAAAAGACCGTCTAAAGCTTTACTACTATTTGTTCCCTGAAAATAGAGATCTCAAGATAGTGTTTGTACAACTTTTGTAGTGACTGGTGAACTAGAATAAAAAGGGTTTTTATATCCTAGATATACGGTATTATAAGTTTAAGCAAACGTATGTAACGCATCGAAATATTCATGATACACAGAAATAAACTATATATTGCCATTAATTGGAGATGAAAAGAAATCGCTTAATACATGTCCGTCTGTCTGTCTGCCTGTCTGTCCGCGTGTTATGTAGATAACACCTTAAGCTAGAAACCTGAAATTCGGTACGCAGATACCTTAATAAAATTGTTAGATCACGTTCCTTCATAGGGTTGCCATATCAAACCTCCACCTATATCAAATAAAAAATCGATATTTTCTTTCTAAAACGAGAGTGTAAAATTCTGCACACATCTACTTTAGTAAAACCTAAATATTGTAGCAGAAAATGAACCAAATCGGGCAAACCTTTCAGAGGGCTGCCATATGAAAGTTGGAAATGTAAATTGTTTGCAAAAGTTTTTGCGATCTCCATGAAATGCGTATATATATAGGTTTTCGAAATTACTGATTTCTAATCTGGAGTCGGAGTTTTAAAATTCAAAATCGCGGATCTAGTATATCGGACAAGATTTTCTAAATGTCAACGGAATGTTTACGAAATGGCGAATTTAAGGGATTTTAGGGTATCTGTTTACAAATATGACATCAACTTTTATAAATTCAAAATGGCGGATACAATACGGCGGACACATTTTTGAGGGTTGTATGGAATAGTCGTGTAAACACGTACATATATTGTCGCTGTAAGCAAGAACTATTGTAAGTCCATTAAAGCAAATTCTACCCGAGGGCTGTTTTTTAAAGCCATAATAATTTAAACACAACAAAAGGAATTTCATGTTGAAATTTTAAGAAACTATTAAAATGCGACAAGTCGTTAAAAAATGTACAGCAACATTCAAATTTGTAAAATCTACTTGTAAATAGATTTACAATAGTTCTGATTTACAGTGGCGATTAATTCTTGAGGACCGTGAGTACGATTTTAAAGACATATTTTAGAAAATTTAGCATGGCGGATCCAATATAACAAAAAAAAATTGTTTAATGTTTTAATGGAATGTTCGTAAAATGTTTATGAGTTTTTGGATTGATGATTACGAATTTCAGATTGCATTTTATACAAGTGCAATATGATGAATGCAATATGGCGGATATCATTTTAAAAATTTCATAGATTGCATAATATACAGAGTGCACTAAATGTAAACAGACGATAGAATATTTAGAAACGTTGAGATTTAGGGAAAAATGTTTTGGAAAAAAGTCAAAGGGCAAAAAAGGCGACTCTTTACTGAGGATCAAATTTAAAGACCACTTACAGGTCAGCTGCATTATTTTAATGTGGTATCCCATTATTCACACCGAAAATTGAGAGAACACTAAGTCACTTCAAGGTGAAATAAAGTAATTAAAGCTAAAGGGTGCATCTACAGGTTGCGGATAATAGGACGACCTGCAGTTTTGAAGGTCAGCTGTGAATATGTAAAAATAAGTAGCCTCGGACAATTAACTACGTCTAGGGTATAACATAATTGATCTAAGTCAATTATAGCTTCTTTCCTTGTTATATGTAGAAAACGAGTAGAGAAAGCCAATAAAAACCTTTTTAATGGAATAACGCTCTATGCATTTGTATCGGGAAACACGTTGAAATTCCTGAAATTTAGATTTTATCAAATATATAACCCATATAGTATCCCGACAAAAGAGACCTCATAAATAGTTTCCAGACTAAATAATTGATGACGTATTTAACTGCCAAAGAAAAATGTACTTAGCATAGTACTGATTCAGTGCGTCCTCTTCTCTGATTAATGCAGGCTGAGATTATTGAATATTTCCCTTCTATTTTTATGTCTAAGATCATTAACCAAATGGGCTTAAAGCTCATTTTGCTCAAAAGTTTACAAAATTATGTTTAAATAAAAACTACTTCCTGCATTTTATGCAAATCTTATCATATTAATTTAACAAACTAATAAATGTAGAATGGGATAAAAAGCAATTGAACTCAAAAAATCTTTAGTAACCTGAAAATAAAATTCGGCAACCATTTTGAGTTCTTTTTGTAGAAACGGCAAGCTTCTTTCATATCCACTCAGGGCCTTACCAGATATTGGGAATAGTTAGAAAATCTAACGATTTTCTGTAAACATATTTTATATTCTTATGTTATGTTATAGCGTATTAAGATACAATTATTTATCAATTGTATCTTAATACGCTAAGTATGAAAATCTATATTCCAAAAAAATTCTTCCCAATTGTATGTATTTTTCGAAATTTCCAAAAATTAGAGCACTGTTTATATTTAGTAAAAATTACTAACAGCCATATAGAAAACTTATTTATTAATTACATAATTCTGAATTCTAGACGGACTTTGCACCTGAATTTTACAGCATTAGCTTATTTCAATATTTTTAGAATTAAAGGTACAAAGAACTTAAGTATCGGAGTATTTTAACTACTGAATTAATTAATTGCATTAATATTTTAATTAAGATAGTATTTGACTTAACATAACACGTATTAAAGTACCTGAAAATTTAAATCATCTGGGAAAAAATAAAAGAGAGACTATTATACCCATATAAAGCCAAGTATGTGAATTTAGCATTTTTGTTTGTGGGTAAGGAGAAAATCCTCTTTACTTTTGTCCGAATTGTATTGGTGAATTTTTTATGTACCCTCGATTTACAGAGGTAGCGCAAAATTTTTTCCATTCTACCACGAATATTGCTCTTCCCAAGGGGAAAATTAAATATCTGACGGCTTCTTTGGGACTAGTACATAATCGAGGCAACTTACAGATATAGAAAAATGCCAGTAATATTTCGTTTCTTGCCCACTCCTGTATTCTAATGAAATAACGCTAATATTGCAAAGATTTATCTTCTTCTCTGTTTAAAATTTCACCCCTCTCCCTTATAATAAATTCCTTGCACACGTATCAAATATACATTCCTTCGCACATATAGATTTCCCTTCGATGGCTTTGAATTCTCTATTTTCATGGAACGCACTGTAATTAATTAATAACTTTATGGTGGAAAAGGTCCAGCTGATTTATAAAGTGAAGAAAGTAGTAAAAAGAAAATGAAACTAACTCATGGGTTCTTGGTAATAAAGAGGCAACTACACCGTTCCTCAAAATATTAACTATCACTTCACGTAGCGAGTTCTCTCCTATATCATAGAAAATGAAGGCACATTTACAATTTAATTTAAATGTTCGAATGAATGTGTTTTTTTTTTGTACATGAAATAATAATTGTATTTTGATTGTATTTTTTTCATACTTATTTCATATAATTCTTACAAAAAATTTAAAGTAGTGAAATTTATTGGAAAATTGATTAATAGAAAAATGTAAGTAATAAAAAAAATGTAAATAATAAAAAATGGAATAAAACGAGCGAAATGAAAAGAAAGTAAGCGTTTTATTTTCGAGAGAGCATTTATACTTCTTGGCAGAACTGTTCTATTTTCTACAAATTGTTGAACCAGATCTAAGTCAACCTCTATTAGTAACAATCGTCTTCTAAATCGTTTTTAGTTGAATTCCATGTTGGAAATAATGAAAAGAAAATGACTGACGCATTTACTCCTGCCACGTGAAGCATACTACCAAAAAGATTCATAGTCCATCGGTTGATTTTTCTGGTACAAGTGCCAATCATTTCATCCAACACATCTACACCAGCTTTAGTTGTATTGTATAATCTCTGGTTTATTTTTATCATTTGCATCAATTTTTTTTGGTTTTATGGTATGTGCTCAACAATGTAACAAATCTATTTTTTTGGACACATAACTAACCAAGAAAACCTTATTTGTGTGGTCAAAAACAAATTCTGAATGTCCAACTTGCTTTCTTTTCATGTCAAGAACAATTGGTGGTAGCTCCTTTCGATTTTTTCTGATAGTTCCAACGATGGTCATTTTACGTCGACGTAATTCAGCAAGACATTTCTACCTTTTAAGCCTTCGACCAATTGCAATACCACACGTTAACCTTGATTGACTTCAGGATGACAATGTCTATCTTTTGCAAGATAAACCTCCATATTATAAGCATAAAATGTTTCAGCATCACATACACACCACACTTTTATCACATATCGATGTGGTTTTGCCATCAAAACATATATATTCCATACATATATTCCATAATATAAACTGTAAATGGACAACAATCACGATATGGTATCAGTTGTTCGTCAATTGTGATGTTATTTCGAGAAATGTGAGCTACCCATTTGTCGTACACTACACCAATTGCTGCTAATTTACCCCTCTGTCGACGTTCATCTCTGCTATTATTATGGTCGAAACGAAAACATTGATATAAGTTTGAATTACTTGAGAGTCATAGTAGCACGAAGAATTGGTCGTCCAAAATCATTATTCCATAATTCCGGTAGGTCTTCACCATGTGATTCAAATACACTACTCAATATTAGTAAAACAAAATATGCACGGAGAGTATCTAAATGTAATGGTTTACACTCTTTTTTATACCTTCTTACTTCATATAAATTTGACATTTTCAAATGATGTTACTCCTCAAAAAATATTCACTATTCCTTACTACGAAAAAAAATAAATGAAGAAAGGTAACGACAAATTGCATTGTGTACAAAAAATTATCACAATAGAAAAAAAAATACCTACCATCGAAAGGATCATCTTCATCCTCTTCGAAGTCTTGTTTTAGAAATTTATTCATTCATTCTTTTATTTTTTATTTTCACAAGCTATTGCAAAAACAACATTCACTTAACAAGAATGAAAAAATATATAAAAAAAAATTCTATTATATCTTTCAAATATCACACATGTAATACAAGCATGTCAATTTGACCTGCAAGAACAGATTGGCATACGATTTCATTGCACCACTTTTCACTAGAGGACGCTGTTCAATTTTTTCACAAATAGAATAGTCTTATCTAAATTAGAATTTTTACATAGAAACCAGTTACTTTACGATGGTATTCAACAAAAAATTCCTACTCGGAAAAAAATCGCATGTCAAAGTGACATGCGGAACGGATGAGAGTTAACCTATTAATTTTGACATTCTTTTGAAAAAGAGGGCTGTTTAACAAAAACCTTGTGTTTGAAACATTAAAAACAATTCAGAATTACCTGGGAAATAAAAACACCACTAAAGTTGTGAAAAATGGACCAGATTTACTTCACCGAGAAACACTTTATAAAATTGCATACACAGTTAAATAAGTACTTTATTTTCAGTTTTCCTCTTTGAATCACATTTTAATACACTAAAAACCGAAATCCTCAAATAATTATCATTACATAATTTTCATAATACATTAATGTGCCTGGTATAATGAATAAAAACGCAAATTTGCAATAATAAATTACCAAACTTTAAGCTCGTAGTAGCTTAATTAAATTACCTGACCATAACTTACTCTGGGTGTGATTAATGAATTTTATTTTCCCAAAAAATAAAAAATAAAGAGACATGATTCTATTGAAAATTTTACTACAAGCATTTATTATTTTTTTATATTCTCAAATATCATTTAAATCTTTTTCCTGTAAATTTGCCAACTTTAAGCACTGCTAGAATAACGTATATCTTTTTTTAACGATGAGTAAAGTGTTTCCACGGCAGACAGTTAATTAGAAGACACGAGATCCATATTGTATCAGTCACCTGTAAATTAAAGAAACGTATATTTATCGATTTTTAGTTCACTGCTAGTACTACAGACTTTGCACTTCTAACACACTCTTTTGCAAATCAATTTCAACCTTTAGCAAACCAATTTTAAACCTTTGCAAATCAAACTCACCCATTTTCAAATCAAGTGTTTCTACAAAAATACTATCTTTTTATGTTTTTATAAAAATTAATAAGATAAAATGGACCTTAATTTTTAATAAATCCAAAATTTTATTTATTTAAAATACGTACATAAAATATTTGTTTAATATAAACTAGCTATCCATTAAATATGTAATGTTAATACATAATGTACTCATATACAAGCTAAGCAATGGTTCTCTTGTAGCAGCTACTGGTAACTGGGAATAAATAGTATGGCATGGGAGATTTTTTTTCATAAGTTGTGCGGAACATCGAGAATAATCCCTTAAACGTAGGCCAATGATAGGGAAAAAGAGATAAAACAAAATCAACGTTCCGCAGTAAAAAACTATGTCATCAGTGACCTCCAGCAATGCTGGAGTGTCATCAGTGACCTCCAGCAATGCTGTAACGCAGCTATGGTTACGTCGAAAACCAGACTGAAGATTATTCAAGAAATTTTTGGAATCTATATGTGTAATCATTTGATATCTCTTGAAAGCTTATAGAGCTTTCGATAGAAAGGAAAGAATACCACAACTTTTTAGCAATTCGGATCACATTCGCTACTTTCCATAAAGAGGGAAAAGTGCAAAACATTAGGTAAACATTTAGAATATGGGTTAAGCAAGAAATCATTGACGGCAACATAGTTTTAAGAAATTGCGGAGGAATGCCATCAGGATACGTACAAGAAAATTTTATAGAGTCGATAGCTTTGATTACTTCAATAGGATCAACACCTCGGAAATCAAAATCAGATTCATTTTCAGAGACCTCGATGCTTATCTTATGAGTGGGTGGCGCAATAGTCACTGAGGTGATTAGGGTTCAAATTACAGATATGCCCATTAGGTCTGTCTACTCCCAAATTATTTAAATTCTTCCATAAAAATCTGGTGAACAAAAACGCTTCTTCGCAAGGCGAACTGCCGAGTTCATCCTACTTCTCAAGATAAGATAGCTCTCCCACAAGATACCTGTTCTGAGACATTTCCAATGAGAGTACGCTTGATTGCGGACAGATATAAGGCGCTTTATATGATTCGAAAACCATGAACATCACTTATTAACACTGCGTTGTTTCATAGGTACAAAACGATCGAACAAACCAACAATGTAGTTCATACATGTGGAATAAATATTAATATTGATAGATATCTTTAATTTCTACCCTCGTAAGCTTTAGTTTTCTACTCTTTAGTTCTCCCTACGATATATTATTATTTTTTTTTTTCTCTAATTAATACATTTCCTACAAGGGATTATGATTGTCAGATTTTTGCATTATGCATTATCCTTTGTACCGTCCAAGGAGATTCACCTAGAGATATTTCAGTTTGGTAATCGCTGTTGAACAGATCCCACTTCTTGGATGCAATCTCTTAGCTTTGTGCAGTATATTGATTTAAGTTCTTTAAAATACAATAGTCCATCTACAAACTCGGAGGATATGAAAATGTCATTCACAATTCTGTTCCCTTGGAAAAATGAACTTTATGAAGATATAAATACAAATTTAGATTCAGCGGTGAGGGTAAGGGTAATGTATAAATTTATCAATTTGGAGTTGGTAGTAATAATATTAAAAAGCCATAAATGCCTTGCGGCTGTTTGTAAATTTCCGGACCGGAATTCTGTTAATTAAAATTGAAAGCCGACCAGCTTTTCATTTTGGTTAGAGTGATTGCACTGGCTCCTCGAAAACATATACGCTGTAAACATTTAAAAACAAAGCCAAAGGGAATTTGTTATGTTATAACTTCAGGAAACACAAAAAGTTAATTCAACTATAAAACCTTCCTAAAGCTCCCTTCAAGTCTTATCATATCTGTCAAAATTCCTAGCTTATTGCCTACAGGTATTTAATAGCTACTTCGAGGTATAACTACGGATTAAAGTGGATATCCTATGATAAAATGGAATCATTCCTCTCTTGTATAGCTGACTTCAGTTTCAGCACCTATTCTGCTCTTTTATACAGATAGCAAAATCTCAGGCTTCGTATCTTAAAGGTAATTGCTGACTTATAGCCGAATAAAGTTTTATTCAATTTGCCTGCGGTGAAATACTAGTTTTAATTGAGATTGTGTTTCTAATGTCAAGGGCATGAAAGTGACCTGCCTATGCATACCTAACAAATTATTCGTCGTCGTTGATTAAACAGATTGTAAAAATTTTATTATCTGCAGTAGTAACAACATACAGAGTCATTCCGTTATTTATTAAATATCTTCACGCCGTGGTATCCAGAGGATTAATTTGAAAACCATGATCTCAAACAATATCAACAGTACGTCTGATATTTTAATTTATTACACAAGAAAATGGATTTATTTGCTTTTATAACAATAAGAACAATAATTGCATATAGTAACATTACAATAGACCACTTTTAAGATCTACATCCATGATAAACTGCAGGACCGCAGGTACACTACTTAAAAAGTCCAGAACCCGATTATTAAAAAAAACTTGGAGGGTGAATAATTTTTCCATTACAGACAATTTCCAAGCTCTTTTGGGTGAATTCCTCTTTTCACCAGTCAAATGTTGCCAGACGGTATTTATCCACTCAAAGTCAATTTTTATTTTACGTTCTTTAACTTTCTCATTTGATTATATCCGAAAGGATGATATTCAAGTTGTTTCTTGGAATATTGGAACTTGGAATAAATATTGACCTAAGCAAAGTAGCTTTTTGTCTGCCTTATTACTTGAACTCACATAACTTTTATCAATATTTGGTCGCGACATACAGCCGACCAGAGAGCAGCATCCTTCTATACAAATAGACATCCTTCCATTCATTTTCGACTCGAATTCTTGTATTGATTTTGACCAACTCATTGCCAAATCTTTATGATATTGTGCTTGCTGTTCCCATTGAAGGAAGGTTATATATAGAAAAAAACATGACGATGGAACATCTCTAAATAAAAGTCATCTATTGAGTGCCACATAAATATTTTAAGAAGTGAAAAAAGTTTGTTTCCTATGAAAGAGAGCTAAGTCGGCAGTTTTGGTGTCAGTAATACTCTGTCGCAAGGAATACTGATTGTGATTCTGAATGAAATAGAAGACAGGAGGTAATGGAATTTTTCAGGTCAATAGCGCTACATTTGTAAAAAGTTGTACATCAAACTTTAACGATGTAACACATATACATTACATACATATGTATATATATATATATAATAATATCGTCTCGTATTAAATGATGATAATATGTGACGCTTCTGAAATCCTAAAGTAAAAGATATTGACGCTGCAATGAATTCATTCGCAGGATAATACTTGATTTAATTTTAGGTATTGATGAAGAGTGTTGCGATTTGCTGTTATTTTTTCGTATTCAAGAAATTTTACTAAATTTTTAGGTCTCTTTTTCCCATATTAAATCTTGAATTTGCCTTCTATAATCTTTGTTTATCTAAAGAATTTCCAA
The DNA here is from genome assembly GCA_006980735.1 of Dasypogon diadema. Lineage (NCBI taxonomy): Eukaryota > Metazoa > Arthropoda > Insecta > Diptera > Asilidae > Dasypogon > Dasypogon diadema. The sequence continues at coordinate 29,067 of QYTT01093479.1, forward strand.
AGAACTCTTAACTTTAAATTGCAGGTATTCGACTAAAGTCTCATTTCCATTCATACAAATTTTGCCAACATGTTGGGCAACTAATTTTTAGGATGCTGGGAGCCAACCAATTGGCAAAAATTTACATCTGTTTCCGTTAATATCGACTCGCAAAAGAAACTGCGCAATTTGGCATCGACTTGAGTGTTTTCATATCAAAACAGAAATAAATTAATAACGTAAAAATCTTACGAAGTTGAACTTTGTGAGTTGACCAGGTGCCAAAAAATCGATCTGATCTCATATATATATATATTAAAACTAACCCTAAACTTGAGCGTGCATTCGACTTCTTTATTGAGTTACAACGTTTTCAAATCGAAGGCTGTTGGCTTTTATCTTTAAACACTAAATTACTAATAATTACTCCACCGCAGTTTATACAGGTTTTAAAGATATAATAAATAAATCTGGTTTTCTTCAGTTTTCCGTTCAGCTCTTGAAAACTAGATATTCTTTGTTCGTGCTCTAAAACTTGATCATCATTATTTCAAATTATGGAAACATTGTGTATCTGTCGGTATCTTCCTTCTTATCTATATATTAATTATACAAAGAAAGCTCCCGGTTCCGTATTTCAGCCACTTTTTTTTTATATGGGGTTTCATCGAGCTTTTCTCGAAATTTTATAATGGCAACACTGATCTGCATCAGTTCGGGGTTGTGTTCATTAATTTAGGGTTGCGTTCCTGGGTAACTTTGGTGTTAAGTTCTGTGTTTGCCACCGATAAGTATGCAATACATGGATTTATTGGTACTTTTTTCATTTCATTATTCTGTATGGTAAAATATTTTGCAAGTGTCTTTTTACTGCTTCCTTACATGGGAGGATTAGGCCTACAAGGGACACCTTTGAAAAAAACACTTTTGGCAAGCGGTTCAGTTAATATTTTGCCTTAACCTGTTCGTGAGGAAGTATAAACCAATTCCAAGTAGAGAGCAGAATCAGATGACTATACATATAACCGTTCATCATGTTTATTTTTTATGATGAATTTTTAGTCTTAGTTTTTCGCACACTGCACAGTTCGAATCTGTGCAGTTTAATTGTAGCGAAATTTGTGCAAATCAAGGCTTACTCATTTTCCCGTAATCATTGTTCAGTTCTTCGCGCAGTTATGGTTTGCATAAGGTTCTAGGGTACCACCGGTACGTCCCACAAAAGCACTTCTTCACAGGCCAAGGTAGCTCAAAAGAATGTCCGAAAAATTACAATGGGTTCTTTTTTAAGATTTACACTGCACAAAAGCAATATGAGATTTGTGATAAATGGAAACAGATAATTTGAAGCGTTATCAACAATTTCAACCAAGAAATTTGAAAATTCAGTACAATTAATTAGATTCAACGATACCTATAGTAGTAGAATAATAAATATAAAGCAACTATAATGACTATTATGACAATTGAATATTTGAAAAGATATTTGACAAAACTAAAGCATCATCGATCGTTATGGACAACCAATGGAATTAATGCGGTTGGGTAAAACTCTCGACATTACGCAATTTCTGTATTGTCGACAAAATGATTTCGTGGAACTATTTGGAAAACCTTCTGCTTGCCGCCAGAAGTAACATGGAACTGCCGCCAAATATTTGTCTGATTCAATTTATGGTTGGTATACTGTATGTCAATATTTGGACATTCCACGTATCCACACCCAGATATTCCAGTTTGATACCACTTGATATTTTTTATGCGCTACAATGAAGCAAAAAAAAAAAAAACAATTTGAAACAGTGCTCAGCAAAACCTGATGGAGAAAGTTAAATTATAATTGGCCGAAAAGAACACACTGCTACTTGTAAGTAAGAGTTAAGAGTTCACACACAATGTTACTTCGATTTCAAGTTTCAGAAGACAAAGAAAACCTTTGATGATCTAGTTTTCGAAAACTGGACTGGAAGCTAAAAAAAATAATTCATTTAAAGGTTTAAGGGCCACCTTGTGACCTGAAAAAATCATGTGAATTTTGGCAATTTTTTCGGGAATAACAAATGAGTTAAGTCCTTTTTTTCCTAGATACCTTTTTCAAGGAAAATTTCCCTAAATTGTCCGTTTTAAAAGTTGCAAGTTTTTTCAGAAGTGTATTGAATATTGAAACTTTTTAAGTGGAATAAAATATATATAAAAAAAGGTTAAAAACGCTTTTATTTTAAATGCACTAAATTTCTACATTTTGGTTTTTATGTGGTCCAGTAATTTTAAAATGGGTAAAAAGCATGGGGTACCGAAATATAATTCATTATAAATCATTATATCAATATAGAATTACATTAATGTTAGTACTTTTCGATTTTTCCTCAGAAATAATCAATGCGTGTATGTTTGTCCAAATTTTTAATGTTTCAAAACAATTTGTTATATCCGTTTTGTCCCTGTATCTTCTTACTACATGCGTTGGGCAACGGTTGTTACATAGCACCTTCCCTGTAAACATGGAGCAGCCTAACTCTTCAAATTGGAGGCTATCAAGCAATCTTATTCGGGTTCGATACGCATAAACCTGTCATGAGCACGGAATCGTAGTCTTTGTGAACTGTTGACGCTCAGCTTGGGGTTTTCACTCAGCGGTTCCATAGTTTAACATAACAATGAACTGCTTTAGGCTGGATGATTTTGATTTTTTTTCGAATCTTACCTTAAATGACAAAACTCGTTCTCTATATTAGTGTTGCCATTTTGATTTTATATAGTTACACCAAAAGTTCATAGTCCACGTCCCCGCATCTATCCTGTGTCGAATTGGGCCATAGATGACCTGATCCATCTGAGATATTGGCACCGCCATTTCGAATTACTAAATTTTGACGAAAAAGTCGTAATCCGCAACTTCCAGAAACCCCCTGATATCGATTTTGAGCCGAATCGGAGCATAAATGACAAAATCCGTCCGGCATATTGGCGCCGCAATTTTAAATTTTTAATATGTCAAAGTGTCAAAATGTGTTGTCTCCGGAATCATGAACCATGAACCTTGAAAAAGGTGTATACATATATGTTAATGGTAGTTTTGTCATGTAATATAAATTTTTTAACTTAAAATAAAACGTGCGGATATTTCCCGTCGATCTTTCACACTTATGGCCACCTCTTGGTTTTGGAGTCCACATATTCTTAATACCACTAAATCACTCGAACTGGAGCCCAAATAAATGAATAAACCACCAAAATCCACTTCACCTCAATTTAGTTCATATTATGCAAGTTACATCGATAAGAAAGAATTCAAGTTTCCCAGTAATGTTCTCCGGCTTTCATTCAAATAAAAAAATCAGTACTTACTTTCAAAATTTTCTTTCCTCTGTTGTCTCTTATTCCGGTCTACTCCACGGCCTAATTCCTTTCCCGGACATTCCTCCTACTGCCCAAACTTTACGTCCTCAATTTCTTCTTCGTGACCTTTGACTTTATATCGCTCACTCGTCCCGTGCTTTTTCTTTGATGACCAGCAATCCTGGTTTTTTACTTTTCATTTTTTCTTCTTCTTTCTTTACACCACTTTCTTTTTTCTTGTTTTTGTCCATAATTTTCTTGACTTCTCGAACTGAGCTCGTCCCGCTCCACATAACGAATCTTTATAGAAAAGGTGCCATTATTGGGACTTTCGCTCCATATTTCGTTAAGTTTCCAAATCGGTAATTTTGTGGAATTTTATAATTTTTATATTCTTGAAGGCCTCAGGAACTCAGTGATACCAGTGATACTCTACCATGACTGCAACTTTTTTTTTGCCATTTCCAGCACTACTCATAGATGTACCTTCGCCAATATCTTCTTGCGTAATAAGAATCGCCTTATTTCCCTATCAATTTTCGAAGGACGTCCGCAGCATTTTTTGTATGATGAAACCAAACCTCACAGGAAACACTATGACGCTGAAGTATAACGCTTCAAACGTTTTTTTTGAACGATTTTTTTTTAAGGTATTGCCTAAGCTCAGAGGACAACCCTATAATGTACACAGAACAGTTTAACTCTTCGACACATAATGAGCTAGATCTACGCCAAAACATATTGGGATACCCGGGTATCCACATACAATTTGTACGAAAACTTGTATGAAAAATTAGCTGCGCAAATGTTCTTGGATACCCGGGTATCCCAATATGTGTCGAAGGGTTAAACGGTTGGAAATTTTGTGGAAGAGAAGGTTGGTAATTACTTAACCTGACAAATGTTGTAATTAAGCTACAATTTTGAGCCTTAACAAACTCAGCCACCGAGTTTGAATAAAAAGTTTCTGTCGTCCTCTGAGACTTCCAGCAATTACGATTTTAGTTGCTTTAGAAATCCATAAGGAATTATTATACACACACCTTCTATTAAGTTTGGCAACAGCGTAATGAAGGGGTGCTGTTCTGCTAACTTAGCAAATCTCCAATTTGAAACTAAAACCTTCACCTTTTCTTCTTTCCTCTGCTTCTGGGCACTGAAGGAGTTATAAAAAAAAATCATCAGAAATTATGACAAACACTTTGCAGGCTGTCATATAGCTAACAACTGACGAATACAATCATGCTTCTTTTATATAAGGGTCTTGAAAAAATATAGTTCAGAGTTCATGCATAAAGTCTAGCACTTTGCCAATGGCATTCCCCAAGGTTCAATTTTTGGCCCTTTGTTGTTTTCAGTATTTAATACTAACATCTTCTTTCTTTAAAATATTTATTTAATAGCACTAGCGGCGACTGGGTCGTCTAATTCCATCTTTTTACTTCATTAAAAATATATAGAATTTCTCTAGTAGAATCTAGTTATACTTTATACTAGCATACTGTACTTCGAATCAATGTATTTCGATTACCAATTAAGATTAAGACATTTGCATATGGCTATTTTTCAAAGCTTACTATTCTACATCATAAAAGACGTGTGCTCTATTCACACTATGCATTTTACACACCTTAATGATTTTTCGACTGCTGGAAAGAAAAAGGGTAGTGGGTTCACGATCCACGTTAGAAAACTTCTCCTCAGAATCCGAAGAAAACAATTTATTTTTCTTTGGAGCTGTATTATATATATATGTATTTATTCTGTAACTTTAGTATTATTACATTGTGATAAATAAATAACAACCGACACCATATAAAGTTGTCTCATTAATAGTAGTACAAGTAAATCCTTAATCCTACATATCTAAGAGCGAATCTTATCTTTAAACACAGACTGGTTGGTTGGTTGGCTAGAGATGTATGAACACTAAATACGTAGGTATGTATGTAAGAGGAATGAAATTATATCCTGGAGCAGCACCTCCTGGTGATACTATTAAACTTTATCGTCAAGACTGTCGTAGCAATCCTCAGAGCTATTATTACTTGGACCAGCTACGTCGTTACGTTCGTTGCGTGTCTCAGAAATGCCAGTAGCCGGATCGTACACTTCGAACTCCTCAAACTCAATGTCGTCGTATTTTCTCCTCTCAACAAGCTTTTTATCATTGGCGACGTAATGTTTTACGAAAGATTTGTCAGCCAGTGCCACATCCACTTTGGATGACCGTTGTTCACTGGTGGTAGTCTTCTGCTCCTCATTTACGAAATGACCGTTTATATTTTCCCTTGGAGGGCTGTTTTTCTTTGCGAGGGAATGTCTCCTATCATCCCGAACTTCTGACTTGAAAATCGTTGTAAGTTTATCTCCGGCGACTTTTGTTTGAGATTTGTTATTTTCGATTTTATTAGCATTAGAACTGACTTTATGGGCACCATTGCCTTGCACTCCTTCACCCTTTTCAACGCTGTGGGGCTTAACAGAAGCATCACGATTTACTGCTTTTGTATTGCTTAATGGAGCAGCTGCCTTGTTTAGCTCGGATGGGGTAGATCCTTGCGGATTTTCGAAGTCATCCTTCAGGCTTTCTCGCTTATTTATGGACATAATATTGCCGGAGGCAAGGTTGGGTGTCCTTCTCGAATCACTTTCCATTTCCTTGCCTGAAGGCTTCACTTTATCCGAACTTGCCTTTGTAATATTGAGCGCTAGGTCAACGTTTTTGTTTCTGGAAACCTTGTTGCTGCCAATTTTTTGTGGTGTTTTATTTACTGGATTTTTACTACCCTCATCACTGCGTCTAATATTATCTGCTGCTGAGGGATGGCTTGTCTTTTCGGCAGGCAAAGTTTTTGTGTTACATGCAGAGTGGCAAAAACTAATATGATTATTGACTGTCACTTGCTTGATAATATCAACAAGTCCAACAGCTTCTCCAATAAGATGATTATTTACCGTCACCGACTCTTGGGAGTTTGGATGGTTATCGTTGGACGATGGGTTGGTAGCACCCCGATACGTTTTTTCTATACATTGCGACTCTATAATTCTTGGAATTGGAGCTATATTAATTGCTCCGGATTCCAGACGATTTACGAGTTCACGTACTGTCTCCTCTGGTTCTGCAGAAGGAGATGTTGGACGTGCTTGGCCAACAAAATGTATTTTAGTCGAAGATTCATTTCTTTTCTCTGTTCCAACAAGCTCAAGACGACTGCTGCAGCTGTTTGACTTTACCAGTTTAAATTTGACCCCTAAAACAAATAAATCTCATTTTAGTGTGGAATAGAACAGTGCTTTGGATTGGATTTCTGAACTTTTCAAGAATTTTATTGAAACAGAAGGTTGAAAATTTCTTGCATGCAGCAAAAGCATTGAACATAGTTTCACTCTAAATATATAAATACATTTAAAATGCAAATTATAGATAACTTTTGCGCAAAAAGAAACAAAACAATTTATCTATAGGACAAAAAAATGCCAATTTGATTATAAAAGTAGTCTGTTGTTGCGAATGGCTTTTATTTGCAGTTGGATTCCATTTTTAAGCGATAAATAGGGGGTGGACGGAGAAGGGAAAAATGTTTAAATGGTAATTATATATAATACGAGATGTCGCAATCATTATACAAAGTATTCAGAGATAAAATTAAAACTGGTTCGAAATTCACAGCATAATCAGTAGATCCAGGTGCAATATTTCTCAAGGAAGGCATTACTTCCTTATCTTCGGATATGACCCTTAAACGGCCGGTTTACTGGAGATTATTATTACACTTTTGCTTTAAGACTAACTGCAAAAGAATAACATTCAATATTTTGCATGAACTCACACTGGTATCCGAGCGAGTCAACGAGCTAAGGCGCACGTCTGCAGATTTTCTCCTTTGTGGGCACGGGTTCGAGCCTTGAAAGGGGCGTGGTGAGTACCAGAACCAGTGGTTGAGGTGGAGGCAATTCTACTAACCAGAATAATTGTATTTGCAAAGCTATTGGGATGTTGCACAGTAAAAATTGCATGCCAAAAATTATGGCCTACTTGCAACATTTGTCAGGTTAAAATTTCTCTATCTTCTCCTTCCTAAAAATTTCCTTTTGCCTAAGCTGGACTGTGCACATGTTTAAAAAAAATGTAGGAGTTTCAAATGGCGGTCTTTAACCCGGCAGTTCTATCCAGCAAACTTTTAATCGTTCCTTTTTAAACACTTATTTTTCAAGTTTCTTAAGTCGTGCAAATTTTCTTTATATGATTTGTTATACATATTTCACTTCTTATAGCATGTAAAAGAGCTCACTTTATACTATCAACTTGTAATTTCGCTAAAGTGTGATTTTCTTCAAAAGGCATTTCAGAAAATCAAGAGAAAAATTACATTTTACAATTATTGAACTATACCAAGGGCAAAGGTAATGAGAAGGGAAGTATTAGCTATTTAAAAAGGGAAATTCTTGTTATTTGTTCGAAAAGAAATAGAGATCTCAATTGTATTGTCCGTGATAATTTGAGATTAAATATTAAAATTGTAATTTGATGTTGATGCTCTTGAGTTGAATCCTTCATTAGTGAAAATATCTTGTCCCTAGAAATACCTTAGAGATTGTGGAGACTTTTTGGTAATGGCGCAATTCATTTTAAGGTTGTAATTATGTCTCAACAAGCAGCGGTTAAGTTCAGTTTCTTTTTAGTATAATTTAGATTTTTTGTTAATGCTGATTGCGGCTTTATAGAACAACTGTCCTATGAAAGTTACATTTGAATGGCTTTTAAGATGGCTGGAAAGAGTAGATTTATGATTAACAAGAAACTTAAATTTCGAATCAATTTGATGACTGACGAAAGTTAATAGCAGACTCTTTTTCTTACCTCACTCAGACGTGAGTCTAGTTATTAGGATTAAAACCCGCTCCAATTTGAGTCCTTTCAAATTTGAATACAATAAAATTTGAGCATTTAAGCATTTCTTCTTTCGTAATACTAATTTCGCCAATCAATAGCCTACAAAGCAGTTAAGTATTTGACGGGAAAATTTATATGAAAAAAACGGATGTATTACAAACTTTTCTAGTTTTCTTACAATCCTTGATTGAAAACCTTAAACAGAACATACTAGCTGTGTTCTTTTGGGCAACAGAGTTATGAAAGTTCAAAAGAACGGTTGGAATCCATGGAGTACATAGCTAATTCTTCTTGTTATCTTTGTCTCTTTTTAAGCAAACCCGAGATAAGTAAAGACCGTTATTAACTTGAAATTTGTCTTAATGTCAGTTTTGCTCGCATTTGTGTTTATTTTAATTGCCATGATGAGCAAAATCAACTTTTAAACACAAAAGCTTTCAATAAGCGCCATCTATTTTCCCATAGAAGACTTAAATAATTCAGTAAGCTTTTTAACTCGGTTAAATAACCGAGTTAATATAACCCCATTAATGTATGACAACTCTGTACTCTGCTGCCAAAAGAACGCAGCTACTATGTATAATATTGAATTAAAAAAGGCATTTTTGTATAGCTATGGACGGACGATTTTCACAAAAATGTCATTATTTCTTAATAGGCCAGAAATAGAAATAGGTGCTATCAAGAGTCTAACCACTTGAAGACGGTGGCATACCCCTCTTTTGTCTGTTTCTTGCAGTTCATATCTGAGATATTTGTGTCTTTTAACAGAGAGTATCAAACAATTCCACAGAAAGTGGGTTATCACCTCGGTTTCCTTTCTATATCCCGTACAATTGGCTTCATTCATTGTATTCTTTACTGTTACGATACTAGATATCGAACCTTTTCCAATCTATTCCACATAACCGATGCTGGAACCTTTTTCATATAAATCTACGAGTATAACTTCCTACTTAGAATTTATGGTAGCAGTTCTGTTCCTCTGATATAAAAATTTGTATTTTTCGAAATTTAAATGTTTCCCTTATAAAAGGAAAATAGGTTCCTTATCGTATCCAGGAAGGGTGGGTCCTTCTCAGGAGTCCTGGAAAATTTCAGGAAACACACCTCTTTCGTCCTGCAATCGCAAACTGGTTGTATTTTCGAATTTCTGTTGCGTATCAGTTTTCGTTTTTTGAATAGCACATTTTCGTTCTTTTTGGTTCTGAAAAGGATCTTCCTGGTGAAAAATGATCGTATTTTCGAACTCCTGGCTTGTAAAATTTATGTTTCCCGACTAGTACCTTTCTCGTCCTTTTTGGTGCCGAAAACGATCTTCTTCGTCCGGGAGGCGAAAGACGACTGCATTTTCGAACTCCTGGCTCAAAAAGCTTACGTTTTCTGGTCCTGAAAAGGATCTTCTTCCTCCCGGATATGATAAAGGAGTAGCATCAGTTTCAAAATTCTCTTTGTGATAAATCTGCTCATGATTATAAAGGTTCTATGAAATCTTCCATAGGAAGAGATATTTTGTAATCATGACATATAAAGATTCCAGAGGAATATATATTTCTAAAAAAAGTGTTAAGATCTTAGAGAAACCTTTCCAAAATAAATTAACTTTCCATTTGGAGGTTATTGTAATGGGCCCGATTTTTCGATTTGAAAATTTCGACATATCTCCACGTTTCGAGGACCCTAGAGTCCGAATCCATTGTTTGTAGAGAGATGTCTGTGTGTGCGTATGTACGTACGTTCGTACGTTCGTGAGCTTTATTTCGTCTCGAATATCTCGAAAACAAAAAATGATATCGACTCCGGACCAATTTCATTCGACGCATAAAGCACCTGATAAGGTTTCGAAAAAGTTTTAATTGAGGGTTTTTATTTATAACAATTCAATTTTGAGAAACAACACAAAATGGCCAAATGGAAAGTTGGCAGTGTGGGTAGACCATTCGCACCCAATTTATATCATTTTGAAAGTCAGAGTTCTATTAATATATTCACAAAAATTTCTTTTGTCGCTTCTTTGAAAATAATTCATAAACACCCACTTTAAAATTTTATCCGCTTTCCTATGTCTGGCTAAGTTGGAACCAATTTCTATGAATAATACACAACAACCTCAGAAATATAGAGGACGAATAAAGCTTTCAAGTACATCGTTTGACTTGGTATAAATGTTGCGAATCGAACCAAATTTTACAAGAGGGTTGCGTTTGAAAGAAAAATTTCTAATTTACTTATTAGATAAAATCAAAATATTTTTAAATTATTAGTTTCGTAAGGCTTCAAAGTTTTCAACGGTATCTTAATATTTTCTTAATCTCAATGCAGATTGTATGCCATTTTTCAAATAGAAAATTAGTTCTATAGTATTAGCAGTGAGTTAGAAATGGTTAAATAAAATATATATATTTTTAATTTTCAGGTGAGTAATACAAAAAATGGTGCCCTTAGAGGAAAACATCGTGCAGTAAAAGTATTGAGCCTTCTTGTAAAGCGAAGTTCTTTGCCTACTTTAACTATCTAGCTCTTCGCATACCAGGTAATAATAATAAAAAGTTTATGGGATCAAATGCATGTTCTTTAAAAAAGTTATTCTATATTTTTTATCAAGCCTATACAATAAGGTGTTCTACTCTTAATACCACGCTTGTTGCGTGGTGCCAAATCAGACAAACAAATGCATGTTGTTGCTATATAAATTGACCCTAAGAGACGACAAAGGTTTATAATTTTTTGCGATACTCTGATAACACTCAGAGTAACCCACACGTTTGCGAGTTTACGCTGTTGTAAACCTGTTTAAAATCCACGAAAATGTGACGAAATGAAATATTTTACTACCAGTATTTTTTATTTATTTGGCGTACTTTGAAAATATGATCAGCTGTTGTTCTTCCTGTTCGAAAGTCAC
>QYTT01093486.1:0-26513 GCA_006980735.1 Dasypogon diadema
TCAGACTTCTCAGATTGCTCTGGAGATGCGCAACGGCTTCGATTATCCTGAGCAATATTTTTTCTTTAGCTTGGTAGTACATCCCTCAAATGTCATATAATAACTGTTGATGACGGTTTCTCAAAAGTTTAGCTTTAAGCAATGGAAAGAAATAATTTGGCGTTGCTATTAAGTATTGTGGGGAATGTTTTATTTAGTGATGATGATGAAGAAGAAATAGTTGTAATGGAAAGGAAATCTGTAGGGAATATTGAAAACTTCGCTGAAAATACGGTACAAAGGATGATCCCTTCCCAGTTCCGAACCCACTTTAGGATGATGCCAGACACCTTTTACAAAATTTGCAGCGACATATCACAATTAAGAGAAAATTCATTAACGCGCCCGGAACTTTCAATAGATAAGCAACTTATGCTGACAATATGGTACCTTGCAAATCCAGAATATTTCCGGTAAGTCAAAGGTTTTTTTCACCGCAAATTACTATTTTAATTGGAATCACCCTTTCAGAACTGTAGCTAACCGCTTTAACGTTAATAAATCTACCTGCCTGAGAATTTTGCGAAGAACTTGTGAGAGACTAATGTCCTTGAATGTACAAAAGAAAATAATTGCCTGGCCTTCATCTGCATCTTTAATAAATTCAGCAGGTGCCAGGAATTTTCCGGGTGCATATACTTTTGTAATAAGATAGCATTAGGTAAATAATATATACATATATTTCAGGAGCTATTGGTTTTATAGATGGGAGTCATATTCAAATAGTAGCCCCGAAAGAATATCACGCATCATACATAAACAGAAAAGGCTTCCACTCCATTATTTTGCAAGGAGTATGTAACGAGCGGAAAGAATTTATTGACTGTTACGTGGGCGAAGTGGGTTCCGTACACGACGCAACGGTATTTAAACGCTCACCACTATACAAGAAAATTATGGAAGGTCGTATTACTATTCCCCAGGAATGTCATCTAATAGGAGATAGTGCGTATCCATTGAGTCATTTTTTAATGGTGCCATTTAGTATCCCTAAATGACCACTTAACAGAGAGACAAAAGCAATTCAATATGAGGCTATCTAAAGCAAGGGTTGCGATTGAGCATGCTTTTGGTTTGCTTAAATGTCGATTTAGACGAATAAAATTAGCTGAGAATCGTAGATTAGACCTTGTGGTAATGATAATCATGACTTGCTGCATCCTACACAATATTTGTTTATCAAATGGTGATCAACTCGATGAAACAATTGATGTCATCGGCGAGGAAGACGGAAATGTAGATTTAAACCTAAATGTACACCAAACAGCATCTGGAGCAGAAAAGCGAACACGAACTTGCAACGAATTATAAATAACGTACAATGAATTATTTAAAATATAAAATATGTGAAAAACAAGACACTTTATTTTACATTAGAAAATTAAAAATAATTTAAATCATAATACTTTATTCAATTCGTTTAACAAAAGGAAAGTTAAAAATAAAAACACTTCATTAAAATTATAATTGCACAATTATGCCCATATTGCTGGATCGAATCCTCAGCTTATACCAAATTTAGAATTCAAAAAATTCAGTCTTAAAATTCATTAAAAAAAAAGTAGATAAACAAAATACTTCCAGTGGAAATTAAAGTTTCTCTAGAATTTTTTCGATTAACCCTAGGAACTTATCCTGCCTCTGCATCTTTTCTCTATGGCGACGTTCTACATCTGGAATTCTTTTACGTTTCACTGAGCTAGAAGTGGAAGGCTGGGTTTCAGAAGAGCTATCATCCGCTGAGGAATCCACGTCTGTTATGTTATTTTGTGCATTAGGGCGTAAGGTCACTGTCGCTGCATCGCTGGAACATGTTGCTATTGAATTGACTTCCGGTACTTTTCTTAGTAACATGTCCATGTCATCATAGAATTCCCATGAAATACGAGCTCTACCACTTTGGGAATTATTAGTTTTTATTTGTTTGTATTTCATTTTCAAGTTATTCCACTTTGTATCGCACTGCTGTGCGGTTATATTTAGATTTCCAAGCGAGTTTACTTCGGCAGCAATTGACTTCCACACATTTTTTTTTAATTTTATGTCGAAGTCTTTGTAGTATTTGTTCACGGCGGAAATAAGGCTTCTTGTGGAATCTCGGTTCCATTTAAAATATTTAAATGGAATTTCCTTACTATAAGTAATGTAACATGTTTAAAATGACTACAAACCTCTGCCGCCTCTGTCTATTTCGGTTACTTCCTCAAAATTAAACAGGTCCAAATAATCCTCTAAAATGGAAAGTAATTACGCTACAATTTTGAAACACATTAAATTTGTTTTCTTACCATTCTCCACCATTGTCGCTTGCAAACTTCAAGTGAAGTGTCACTTCACCATTTGAAGTCTGAAGTTGCCTACCTTGAAAAGCGCTCGAAATTATCTGAGGAAGAGTTCAGATCAAACAGATCAATCTGAGCAAGATAAGCAACGCACTGCGGATACGTCTGAGAAGTCTGCGATGTAGATAAGCAACGGATAAACTGTAATCAGATCAATCTGACAAATCTGAGCGTAGATAAGCAACACAGCCTCTATGTGTTAAAATTACATAGCGTCTACAGTTTTGTGTTTTACGTGAAAAATTACATGTACGATATGTGAGATTATGATTACATATTAACTTGGAATTATACTAAACCCTAGTTCTTTCTGTCCGGGATCGTAAGACACTGTTTGAACTTTACGTGACAGGTGAGTGTTATGCTTGTTGTCCCTCTCCTTGAACCCCATTTCTTTTAATCTGATGTCATGTCCCTTAAGGAAACTTCCGATAAACCAGCTGGGATCGTCCTAATAATGCCCCGATGTTGAAAATCCAGAAGCAGACGTCAGAAGTCCTATAACTGGAGCAACGATTTAGGGAAGTATTGCAGTATTCGTTTCGGTATCCTATAATCTTCTAATTTCTTTTTAGTGATATCGTGGTGGTACGGCGGCAGATCTCAGGTCAACGTGGGACACTGACCGTAGTCGTGAGGAAGCAGGTAATTTTAATGTCAACGTAGGGCGAAGTTGGTTACGTCCCATTGATGTTGTGGTCCCCTCAGTGTTCTGTTTTGCTTTTCACGTTTGAATTGTGTGTGGTCCAATAATGTGGCGGATATCAGGTTTTTCTTATTACAATATATACATTTACCTAATTTCTCCAGAATGTCTGTGATGTTGGGTAGCGGGTATCGGTCGTCAACGGTTTTCTCTTTAACTTCCGATAGTCCACCACGAGTATCAATTTTTAGTCTCCTGAAGCATCTTTTTGGGTACAATTCATATAGAACTACTCCATGGTGAATAGCTAGGTCTGATGACCCCTTGACTTAGCAGTTTTGAGACCTAACTTAGCAATTTGAGACCTAACTACAGATTTGTGTATTTCTGGGGATCTGTGTGTTTTGCTGTATTTTGGAATGTCATCTTTCGTCTGGATGCGATGTTTGATTTTATTTGTTAATTCTTGGCCCTCTCTAAAGAAAATATCATCGAATCTCTTGCAGAGTTTAACAATTAATTTCCTTTCCTTGTCATTTAAGGGCTCTGTCCTAATGAGGTTAGTTATATCATTAGCTGTTATAGGTTCGATTGTATCACTACTATAGCTAATACCTACACACACAATATTAATTTCATTAAAATTATTGAAATGTTCCGCTAAAAATTTTTGTTCTGAGTTGGAATTATTTATTACTTGAATTTGGCTGTACCAATTACGTGATTTGTACGTATATTCTTTCAGGTATTTCCAAATAACAATTGATTTTTGTTCACTTAATATATATATCTCCCTTCTCGATAGGGGGAAACAATGTATATCCCGGACATAAAGTTGGGTTTAAACAAGCGTTCAAATACAGATTTTTCTGTTTCCAGTATCTTTTCCTTTAAATTGATTTTTGCGCCTAGTTAATAGGCTCTAAGCCTATTAGACCATCGACGAAGTAGTTGTGAAATCTAAATGTGAGAAATGTTAAAATCGTACTTGGTGAGTTGAATTCAGAAAAAGTAGGAAGTGTTACTTGTCTGTTAACTTGGTGCCTATTGAGAACTGTGGTAATTGTTATTGGATCAATGATCTCGTGACAACGGGATCTGTGAATTCGGGATTGATTAAACTTACCGATGCACCTGTGTCTATTAAGAATTTGGGGAACGTCGAAAAGGTGAAGATATATTTATGCATGGCAGTAAACTTTAACTATGTTTATTTATTCTAAGAACCCGAACTGTTTTGCGAGGCAATTGAACAAAAATTTGTTTCATCTACTTCATTTTTACGTCAGCAAAGTTTTCACATATTTCTTATGGTTGCTCGCAATAACCTCCAGTGGATTCATAGTAATCCAACTCTGGTTGGTAAGTAGTTATTATAATCTTACAAATGGTTTATTTCATTAAAATCCGAATTAGTTATATTACGAAGCTCTCTAAATGTAAAATTGGGTGAATACTCTTGCTTTATCGAATTATTGGCACAATTCTGTATTTGCTACACATTGACTGCCTAAAACAAGTATTTGCACTAGAAGCATCCATGGGTTCAACTCCTTGAGTCAATCGAGCATTTGTACTGCGAGAAAATCTATTTACATTATGTTGTTGATTAGGAAATATAAATTGATTTTTTGCGGTTAAAATTGTTATTTTTGTATGGATCAGTTGGTTGTTGATGTGGTGGCATCATTCTTTGAGAATGAACAGGTTGAAAGGGCGTGCTTGGTTGTGGAAGGGGAAAAGAAAAAATTCATTGAGGGAATACAAACGGTCGAGCTGATGGATTTCTTGAAGTTTGGCTGGAGGTCGACCCGGTATTTTGCATTGCAGTTCTTATGAAGTATGTATTCTGCTCTTTTATGCAGAAGTAAAATGCTTCTGCGAGTGTCAAGGGTCTCATTACTCTAATATGTAGTTAATCCTAATGGTTCTTTAAGACCAGTGAGAAATTAATTTAAGCACATTTCTGAGTAAAGTTTATATTTGGATGCTATAACACTAGAATTTCTTTCATGAATATTGACATGATTAGTAATTGTAGATAACATTTTAATGATATTGGAGTAAAATTGTTCAACCGTATCATTCATCTGTCTGATATTGTGTAAGTCACGAATGCAAGATCAAATTTTCTTTAATATGTTCCCATGTT
This sequence comes from Dasypogon diadema, assembly GCA_006980735.1. Classification (NCBI taxonomy): domain Eukaryota; kingdom Metazoa; phylum Arthropoda; class Insecta; order Diptera; family Asilidae; genus Dasypogon; species Dasypogon diadema. The sequence goes on from QYTT01093486.1 coordinate 5,180, forward strand.
AATGGGGTTCCAACATATTTAAAATTTCGTTGGCTTGGCCAATTATTTTATATCACAGCTCTTATAATTATTCTAGCATAAACACTGCCAACTCGGTCCCCAAATAATGGGGGATTATCTGAAGGATCGCTCCATTACCTTTGGCACCGACGATGGCCCGTAAACGAAGGTGCTCTCGGCGGGGTGGCCCAGGGATCCATACTGGGTCCCGACATATGGAACTACACATATGACGGGATCCTACGTGTGGAAATGCCGGAGGGGTCTTTCCTGGTTGGGTACGCCGACGACATCGCGGCGGTAATTATCGCCAAAGATGTCGAAAAGGCTCAGTGGAGGCTCAACCAGGTGATGCGTCGGGTCGGTTCCTGGATGCACGACCACGGCTTAGAGCTGGCTCTAGCAAAAGCCGAGATCGTGCTCCTGTAAAAGTTTAGGGGTTAATAAGAAAAACCCATACAAACTAAACTTTTATCTTTTGTTGATTTAATTTTATTTGTTTTTTATTTATTAACATTTTTAATCTTCCTTCTATTTTTATTTTTCTTAGGAGACTTGATTTTTATTCTTTAACAATTTTTCTTTTTAGATTTATTTTAAAACAAAATTATAATTATTTATTTTAATTATATTTATTTTATTTAAAATTATTAACAATCACTAATTTCCGCTTTTTAAAAATATTAACTAGCACTACTTATTACTCTACCGGAATTGGAATCAAGCCTCAAACTCAAACAAATTTATTTGACATTAAAATATTTTTACATAAACAGGTATCTAGATGCATTTTTATGTTAAGAGTTCAAAGTGTATGTCTCTAAAAACTATTGTGATGAAATTTTATGAAAAAGCAAAGTGTCCTGAATAAATACATTAGTGACAAAATAAATTTAGACACAGCAGATTACACTGCCTGCTGAAATTATTTGGTCACTCTAGTTTTTCTTTTAAAAAGTTAAAAATTGAAGAATTTATTTTCTTTTAATAAACAATCTTAAATCCCGATAAATGCAAAATGCCATATTTAAAAATTCTTAATAATTAAAAATCAAAATTAATACGTAGCGAAGAACCGCTACACTCCTCACAAAGAAACGCATCCCACTTATGCGGGAGATGCGGGTGGGGGACGAGGTGGTCCGGACCAAGGCGGCCGGTGAGTCTGGATTGCAGCCTCACCCCCATCCCTATATACCTTCAAGCCAGGGAGCGGCAATTCGTCCACCGGAACAAACGCGTGCTGGGAAGGAAGGAGGCCGCAGAGGAGGGCAGGTCCCGCACCTTAAGAGCGTGGCAGGAAACATGGGAAGGGGAGTCGCGCGTCAGCATGGGGAGGTTAATTATTACCTCACACAAATGCTGACGGGACACGGGCACTTTCGGTCCTTCCTTCATAGGATTGGGAAGGTGCCGGATGCCGCCTGTGTCTACTGCGACTCCCCCTCGGACTCTGCCCTCCACACATTCTTTGAATGTGAAAGATGGAGGACGGAGAGGAGGATGGTGGAGGAAATCCATGGTGGCATAACCCCGAACAATATTGTGGGGGTCATGTTACAAAACGGGGAGGAGTGGGCGAGGGTTGCCTCCTTTGTGGAGGCAATCCTCAAACAGAAGGAGAGGGACGCCGGCCTCGTGCGCCTTACGGGGGTGTAGGGTTAGCGTCCGTCTGGGAGAGCCACTAAGGGTGATACTGGACTGCCGCGCGTGTTCGCATTGCTCTCCTCTGGAGCCTAGCTTGGGGGCCCTAGGGGGGAGAGATGCGGGCCCGATCCCGCGGCGGACCGTGGGTCCCCTGAAAAGCGAGGGGAGCTGACCTTGTGCTTCCGGGTGGAGCGCGGGGTTGGCCCTCCTCAAAGGGGGAGATTTCCGCTCCGCTGTCAACGGGCGGAGGCTTGGTAAGCCCAAATAAAGGGTCACCATCCCGAAGTAATGTCTAGCGACGGTTCCGGGATGGTGACCTGGAGACAGGGAGAGGGGGTTTGGCCGGTAGACTTGGATTGTGGGGAGTCCGGCACACGGGGGGCTAGTCCCCCTAGGTGCGTAATGCATTCCCCCCCTCCGCCAAAAAAAAGCATAAACACTGCCATCGATAGGAGTAATTACACTTAAAATTTATTCCACGTTATTTATAAATTCGTACAAAAGCCTTGGATTGCCGTCGAATTGTGGCAGATCTTTTTTAGCATCTGGGATTCGTAAATGATTATAAATACCTACTATTAATTGTTTCAAAGTTATTGGATTTACTGTTTAATTGGTTATTATTACAACTAGTATTAATATTATTCTGATTATTAGGAGCACTAACATTAACTGTATTCGGGTTGCTGGCAGTTCCGTATACCGCGGCATTATTTCCAGCAACAGAGTCAGTAATATTTGCATCTGAAGTGTGAGACATTTCTGTAGGCGTTTCTTCGACTTGTTCAAAAATACTCTGTTGAGTTCGTCGGTAAGGAGCAAAAGAAAGACAAGTCCTGATTTTACTAAACTTAATGTTGTGAGGCATAGGAAATTAAAGGCGATGATGATGAGTACTGATTTCATTCTTCTTGAAAGTTAGATACTTAGAAGTAACCAAGGATCCTTTAACTTGTTAACTTTTTACTTTACCACAAAACACAAGATTAATATGCCCCTGTTCTAGTTTCTTGGTTGATTTCTCACTAAATATTGATTTACCGTCGATACCGGATTAATTGCCGTAAACCGCTACAATTTCTCACCGTAAAGAGAAAATTTTGTTGTTGTCGTTTTGTGATAAGTTCCTTAATTTATGTTTAGTCACTTCTTGATCTGCCCTTTTTTTGAACTTTCACTATCTTTCACAGTTTTGTGTAATCCGTTTTGTGTATTTTCACAGTCAGTGAAAATACACAGATTTTCCGTTACTATTTTGCAACTGCGAAAAGTTAACACCAAATTTCTACACCGGAATTTCAACCTAGTTTCCTGTTATTCTTTTAACGACCAAAAGGATACCTCGTATAGGTATCCTACCGACTGCGTCAGTTAGGATTTCCCTTTGCCCAAGATTGAAAAAAATTAATAAAATGAAAAACACCACCAAAATTTCACAACAAAATTTAATTTACCGAACTCGTCTACAAAACCAACGGAACTGAACCTCCTTACTTAATTTTTGTGAAGCTAACTTTACATTCTGTTGTTAATGCTTGCTTCATGAAATCATTCACCGTGGTGATTTTAATATACCCAATGTTCAATGGGTATACAGGGTGTCCCAAAAAGTAGTTGTAATCGGAAGCCTGGAGGTAGAGCGTCCCTCGGGGAACCCAAATCACCCTCATGTATGTTCTACGATTTTTCTTAGTTTTCGAGTTATTACAAATTTTCGAAATTTGTCGCTAAGTACGTGTTGTAAGGGCTTTTTGGTCATAACGGTCGAAGTACGTGAGATAGGCACTTGATTTTTTTCCCGAAATAGCTTAATAGTGTACTTATTTTATTTAAAAACATTTATTTCAATACACTTCACCATTATTTTATTTAAAAGCATTATTTCAATACACTTCACCGTTGTCTCAAAAAATAATGTTGAATTTTTTCTTTTACCAAAACAAAAACTAACTTGAATGTTCTATGGCAATTTTAAGAAAAAAGTTGGACAATTTTTTTTAGAAACTAGTTCAAGAACTTCCTTAGTTCATCAACTTTACATGGTGCAGATTTTATCAAGTTATCTCAACGGCGTCATACTTAAATTTCGATTCAGATTGTACTGTAAATTGTAGTGTAAAATTTAACAGTTTTAATTGGGAAGTAAAAATAAGTAAAAGTGAGAATTAAATAAAAATAATTATTGGATTTAAGTCGGGTGACCGTGATCGAGAGCATACATAACGCCTACATGGAAGGTCGTAACCCTGGAACCAGGCCTGGCCGACCGCCTGTAATGGGAGACCCTGAGATAGTGGATGCAGTTGTTGAGGAAATTGTCAAAGATCCATCATGCAGCGTAAGGGATGTGGAGCGACGAACTGGAATTTCGAAATTACGAGCACATCGCATACTCAGAGTCGAGGGATGTCATCCATACCATATTCAAAAGGTGCAGCAATTGAAACCAGAGGACTATCCCAGCGGAGTGACATTTTGCCAAGAAATGTTGAGAAGACAGGCCGAGAATGAAAACTTTTTTCATAAAATTTTGTGGACCGATGAATCACACTTTCGACGCAATGGTATTTTTAATATTCACAATTATCATTCGCGGAGTCTTGGAAATCCGCACCTAGCGCGTGAATCCAATTTCCAAGAACAATTTAGTGTAAATCTTTGGTCTGGAATAGTGAATAGTGATAGGCCCGTTTCAATTACCAGATCGTTTAAATGGTGAATCCTACCTCCAGTTTTTGACAGAAAACCTTAATGAATTGTTCGAGGATGTTGATTTAGAAACACGAAGAAATATGTTATTTCAAAGTGATGGTGCTCCGAGCCAGTATGCCAACCCTGTGGGAAATTACTTGAATCAAAGATTTGAAGGAAAATGGATTGGCCGCGGTAGGACATCACGTGGCCTCCACGGCCACCCGACTTAAATCCAATCGATTTTTTGTTTGGGGCTACTACAAGGAGCTGGTTTATTGTAAAGAATTCAGGAATTTGGCAGATTTGTCGAGTAGATTAAGAGCGGCGGAAGAAAACATCAAAAGAAACAGACAAGCATTCAATCGACTGAAAGAGAATTTTTTTCCGTCGTTGTCGGTTATGTGTCGAAAGGGAAGGTAGACATTTTGAAAACTTGTAATTTTTCACAATAAAATAATTATTTTTATTTAATTCTCACTTTTACTTATTTTTACTTCCCAATTAAAACTGTTAAATTTTGCACTTAGTACAATCTGAATCGAAATTTAAGTATGATGCCGTTGAGATAACTTGATAAAATTTGCACCATGTAAAGTTGATGAACTAAGGAAGTTTTTGAACTAGTTTCTAAAAAAAATTATGGAACCGTTTTCTTAAAATTGCCATAGAACATTCAAGTTAATTTTTGTTTTGGTAAAAGAAAAAATTCAACATTATTTTTTGAGACAATGGTGAAGTGTATTGAAATAAATGCTTTTAGATAAAATAATGGTGAAGTGTATTGAAATAAATGTTTTTAAATAAAATAAGTACACTATTAAGCTATTTCGGGAAAAAAATCAAGTGACTATCTCACGTACTTCGACCGTTATGAAGTTTTGCATGCGATTAATGTTAAGTGCACATTGCAAGAGAACTATAAAAAGACGTTATTATTTGCAGTTGATTTGGTTAGTAATTTAACATTTCCATACAAAGTCTATGCTTTAACATTTCCATACAAAGTCTATGCAAAATATTATTTCCAGCTGCATCCATAAATTTGCATACTGTAAAGTTGATGTAGATGTATTGAAACTATTGCCACGCTCGAGAGTCCGCCGCTGCCTCTTGCCTCATGCGTCTCGACCGGGGTTTCCTAAGCGCGTAAACTTTCGTATGAAATTATATTGCTATTTTGGAAACAATTTGACTTGTTTACGGTTGGTATCGATATTGACTAGAGCTTATATTCATCGCGAACAGTTTCCGATATGTATAGCCTATGTTATTACCATACTGTCAAAAATTGTTACATCGAAGCCTCTGAGAAAAACCAAAATAGATAGGGAGTGGGCTTTAAGAAAATCCGTAGCTGACGTGCAAAAATATTACCCTTTTCTTCTCGGGTAATATTTTTATGAATGGGATGACTACCTACAAAAAGAAATGAGATCCAATCAAAAACATAAAATGTACAAAAATGTCAAGTCTAGCAACGCAATCGTTCCACCGTAATAAGTTGTGAGATCTCATGTAAAGCCAAGTCAGTTATTTTAGTTAGCATGGAAGCACCTATTCAACAACTTTGTGATAAATGGCTTCCTAATCGTAATAGTTAGCTACCAACATTTAGTGACTGTATCAATATTAGACATCTTTATTTCTTTAATAAATGTAGTGACTTGGCAATTGCACGGCAGCATAATATCTTATATACCTAATATCAATTTATTAGTGATCTGCGCTTTATTTATGCTGTGCGATTGCCAGGTCACTATTTTATTATAGAAACAAAGATGTATAAAATTGATACATTACTAAATGTTGGTAGGTAACTAATTAGGATTAGAAAACAATTTATGACAAAGTTGTTGAATAGGTGCTTCCATGCTAACAAAAATAATTGACTTGGCTTTGCATGAGATCTCACTTTTTACGGTGGAATGATTGCGTTGCGAGACTTGACATTTTTGTATATTTTATGTTTTTGATGGGATATTATTGACAATCTATCTCTATTATATGAAAACACTGCTTTAGAAACAAGGTTTATTATTATTAATTAATCCAATGTGGGGCTCAAAATTTAATTGTGCTTCGGGCCTCTCTAGTGCTCGTCAAAATTTGACCCCATCAATTATTTGTAATATGTTTGTATTTTTATGACTATTTTTTATTTATTTCTTTTCTAGACTAAGTGTATGCGGATGTGTATTAGGTTAAGAGTTCATGGTTTGAATAGTAACTTACCTGAAATTCAAGTTTGTATAGGACAGGAAACTTTCGTCTCTGTTCGCACAATTTCACAAAATTTCTAAGTTCGATCGGCTTATCCGGTATAGTTTGCGACAGTGAGTTGTTTTCGTCTGTAAAGATAAGAAGTTATTTAGTTAAAAGAAATAAATGAAACTAACAGACAAGTTTGTAGAAACAAAACGAGAACAAATAATTTTATCTAACATGATATTATCATGCTTTTTTTGCTTTTTAATAGGTAATCGAGAAAAGCACAATAATTTTTATATATTAATTTTACCCCATTTATAGATTTTTATAAATATACCTCTACCACTTTTGCAAAAACTAATAACTTTTGAATTTATCCACACCCCCAATCGTTTCAAGCACATCACTAGCCCAAAGAACCCTTCATTTGACTTGAAAGAATTTTGTAACGATTTTTCTTTATCCTAGAAAATTGTAGCAACAAGATTTTTCCCTTTATTAATTTATTTATTAATTGCTAAATGAGAAGAAAGTTACCTCCATTCGGGACTTATTAGGATCGGCGGGTCATATGGCCGTCTTTTTGCAGGATACACATCTTTGATTTTGAGATAAGATTCATTTTGATGGGAAGTTAATGCCGAAAATTATTTCTCACCTTGTCATAAACTTTACAAATATATCTTACTAGCTTGCCGGCACCCGGCGTTGCCCGGGATATCGGGTGATTTTACTTGTATACTGGATCCTTCCTAGGTGTGATAACCAAATACACCTTATCATCTTCACATCTGCCCCGTATTCAAACTTCCCATCCTCCTATCTTTTTATGTTTCCATCTTAACATTCCCTAATCTTCCCATCTTTCAATCTTCCAATTTTCCCATTCTCCCTTTTCATTACGCTCAGCTGAAGATTCTCTCCCTCTCCGAGAAACATGCTTACGCGATCTAACGGAAGGCGTTCACTTCGTTCAAGACTTTGATCTATAGATTCCCACAAATTATGAGTACTGACTCAGTTTAACGACTGTATAAAGATAAACCACTATAACTACACATTTTTGAAAAGTACTCATCGAGACCAAACTTCTGGTACCTAGCTAACTGGAAAGGACGTGATGAGAAATTCACGATTTTCATTTTTCGTATTCCGAAGGTGACTTTTTTCACTAATTTTTTAATTACACCGAAGTGGATAGTCCCAGTTTAGTGAAAAAAGATAGTGAAAAGGTAAGGGATGTGACTTTCATCCTCAAGCACAGAGAGGTTCACAAAGTTTCATACCACTTCGCCAGATGGCAATTTACCTCCAAAATTCTCCAATTATATTCCATCCAATTTCACACCCTAAATACGGTCGTGGTAAATTACCTGATTACCTCGTCCATTGTGCATCTGCTGAAGTCGGAGTGATTTGAAGAGGGCTTTATCAAGCTCCTTCAGGCAAATGCAGTAGATGCGTTCTCGACGGGACGAAGACGATCGGTCGCTGAAGGCAGCGGAAATCCGGAGTTGGTGGACTCGGTGTTTGGCGATGCTCGACGTATAAGGGCACGGTCACACCGGATTGTAGTCCTCGGGGATGTCATCAGTGCCTCCGGGTACTGCATCGCACAAGTACACACCACACAAAGAAACGGGGGCGTTTTCAAAGACTGAGTACCAGTGAACTTGGGGCTCGGTTGGAGGACACTTTCGTGTTGAGTCGGCCGCCACACAGACACCTTTCAGTACACTGACCACACAGACGCTCCGGGATTTCTATTTGGACATGCGACCCCCGGAGTGATCCGGTCTGTCTAGATGGCGTGCTCACCTCGGGCTGTATTGGGCGTGACTGAGGGGGCATAACTAGCAGAGTAATCTGCAGTTATCCATCCAATTACAAAGACTCTGATGTGGCATACAAAATGCTGCATCACAGTCTTATGCATCCAAATCAGCTGTCGCACATCGACCGGCGGATTCAGCGGGTTTGCTCACTCTGCGGTGGGGAGGGTACTCTGTTCCACAAGTACTTTTCCTGCCCAGTGCTGGGTGGTCTAACGGCCGCATATGCCGGCTGGTAAACCCGTCATACGGCATTACCAGCACTTCGTTTCTGCTGGGGTCAAACACCTACAATGGGGTGAACTGCTTGGTCAGCTTCGTGCTAACGCCGGCCAAATCCACGATTCACCTCTATTGCTTGAGGGTGGAGAGTGGGTATCACACCACAGACAGTACACGAGTACACAGAGGCCCTGGAAACGAAGCACGTCACATCTAACTGCACGTGGCCGCCGCTGGCAACCGTGCAGAACGGCAGACTTGTCTACGGGACTTCTCCTCGGTTTGGAGCGCTGCAGGCACCGCGGGAAAGGTGGGTCCCCCGTTGGACTGGTAAAGCTGGGGTGATACCGGGAGCAACTTGTCGGACTACGTGAGCCTACAGGGTTTAGGTTATCTTTATCTTTGGAATTTTTAAAATTCAAAATTTTCGGGCTCTTGGTTGAGCTCCCACTTGCCTGGGGCACTTTTAGGGTTCCGTTCGTCCGAATGAAAAAACGAACCCTTATAGGATTACTCGTACATCTGTCTGTCCGTCTGTTTGTCACATCCAATTTGCTCCAAATATACTGGACCGATTTAGTTTGAATTCGGTACACATATGAACTTCTGTGACCCAAACACGGTCGTGTAACGTAAATAAATGAATTTCGAATATGAGAGTTACTTTTGGGGGCCAAATTAGAAAAAAGTTTTACAAACTGTACCGTGTGGCATAATTTTGAAATAAATAGTTTTAAAGTTATTCAAGAAAATAGATGAAAATTGACCATCTCTCCGAAACTACTGAGCCTAAAATTTAAAAAAAATGCTGAAAATAGTTCTTTACTGGCGTATAAACTTATATTTGCAGTTGGAATGTATGGGAGAATATGTTTTCAACTACAATGTTAAGTTTGTTCTTGGGATGTATTATTTTAGTTACCACAAACAATTTCTGGTCAGATTTATAAAAATATGGCAGTTACATATTCAACGTACGGAACCCTCGCAATTGTCCGGTTATTAACCTTTGGCATTTAATATTATATTTTCAAAATTCTTGTACTTTTTGTATTTTTTTTACATTTCAGATGTTTTTATAAATTTTTTAGGAATAGATTTTGATTGCATTAAGGTTCGTTGTTTTGAGTTTGAGTCTTTTGTTAGTGTTACTAGTTCCTTTTGGAGTCTTTTATATTTACTTTCTTGTAGCCCTCTTTTATATTAGTTTTGTTCCATTTATTTTTGTGTCTATATTGTATTTTTTTACGTCTTTTGTATATATAACTTGATAGGGTAGCTAGAGCCGCGTTTTTTGAGTCTTTTATTTTATAATGTTATCTCATAAAGTAACTACATACATAAAAAAATTATAATAGTGTCGCAGAAGGGACAAGACGTCTCTTGACGACCTCAAAAAAAATCTAATGAAAAGGTCATAACATTCAGTGCAAAATAGTTGGAATTGTGTTGATTCTGTTTGTTTTTTGTGTTTGAATCTCACCGGAATTGCATTTGGCATCCACACAGTGAAATCTGACATGCAGCTTATTCATAAAGAAAAACAATTTTGCTCTTATCAGGACCAAAATTCTCTGGCTTGTGACATTGGAGACGCAGCTTGTGCACGGGCAAATTTATCACGACAAATTTCTCGGTGCCGGTCATGTTCGTGGGCACTGTACTTGACATTACTCTGTACCTAGACTTAAGATTATTGTAACACAGTGCTGAAATCAGCAGATTCACGTTATAAATAGCGAATTTAATGTTAAATAAGAGCAGTTGATCAGAACTCGTTTTTGGTGAAACCAGTGGCTACTACGAAGTTTTAATTGTCCCCCGAACAGTGGCAAGGCCTTTAAAATAGGCAAACGAATAGAACATTTTTCTTAAATCCAACGAATAACATTGAATGTGCACTGATTCTGTATCAGGGCACAAGTTCACAATAGTTCTGGCTTTGTACCAAGGCTAATAGAACAATAAGGCGGCGGAACACTGCGCTCCGATAGAAAAACATAGACTCTAGAGGAAGGAATGGAGGATTTAGCCATGCAGAAAGCTGACATCGGCAGCAAATTGGAGCAGCTGCTCCGAAACTTCAAGAAGGACTCACCGTCTTGCAAGTCACAGGAGTATCTTGGTCAGTCTTTGGACTTATTGGAGTCATATTGGGCATTCATCAGAAGCTGGTTGCATTTCAGGAGACGCATCAGGGGCATTTGTACTTCCAAAACCATTATCTTGAGGAAGTAAGGAAGTTATATACGACACACCACTATTGCATCTGTTATAACGCCAGGTGCTACTACTACTGACACAACAACAACCACAACAAGCCAGGCGATGTCAACACACAATGTTGGCCAGGTGGATAAAACGCAAGAATTCAAGTTGACCTACAACCCACAAGAGGAGAGTAAACCAGAGCTTGAGGATGAAGTCGAAAAATTAGTGCGAAAACAGAAGGCGCCAATGAATAGGCTGACTCTATTCATTCAAGACAAGACATCGAAAACAAGGCCAATAAGAAACACTCTAAATCATATTACGAGTTAAAGATCAATTGGCTATGTAAGTACGAAGTTGAAATAGTCCACAATGAGGAAGACATTTGGGAATATTCCGCGGAGGAAAAACCATATGGGTGTGAAGCGCAGCTTTATAATGAATTGGAATGTTGGATACAAGAAACCATTTTTAAGCTGCACGAACAATTATCAAGTTTGAACGAAAGTCATAGTGCCGCCAATACACAGCCACCCGTCAGCCAAATGAAATTACCGAAAATTTAGCTGCCGAATTATATACGTGCAGATGATTCAAAATCAGCACATTGATAATGCTAAAAAATGTATTATCTGGTCAGCAACCTCCCAGGCGGAGCCAGGGCTTTAACACAACATTTACTAGCATCAAAGGAAAATTATGAGGATGCATGGAGCATCTTAAATAACAGATATAGCGACAAACGCTTGTTGGTGACAGCATTACTTAACAAGCTGCAAACACAACTGACGGTCCAGGCGGAATATGTCGTCTCCATTAAGGCGCTTCATGACTCCACCTGGTAGTGCACCTTCGGCTTAAAGAATCTGGGTGTAAAAGTTGAATCCTGGGATCCGTTGTTGGTATACATCATTATCAAAAAATTTGATAAGGCCACACACACGCTCTATGAGCAAACGTTAGAAACTCCACGGTGTTGAACTCCATGAAGAAGGTACTAAAAGTCATTGAGCGCTTCCAAGCTCTAGAGATCCATGGAGGAAAACCGCCGAGTATGTTGAAGGAGATATTTAATCAGAGAAGCATGCAGCCCAAATCATCATTCGTTGCTACCACAAGCGAGCCTCGTTGCATAGTCTGCAACCAGAATCACCTACTATTTTCCTGCAAGAGTTTCATTTTACAAACACCATCCAATCGGCTTCAACTATTGAAGAAACATAAAATATGCATTAACTGTATGCGAGAGGGTCATTTAGCTGCCAAGTGAAACCTGCGAAGCTGAACAAAATGCACTGAAAAGCACAACACCTTGGTGGATGTAGACAAGGCAGAAAGGACACAAGAACGACCAAATAAAATTACAGCAGGTGCCGCTTCGAAGTCGGGATAAAGCGGACCACGTCATCATAAGATGCAGACAGAAGCAGAACCAGTGACTTCAATTGCTCTACCTTCAACTAGTCATCCAACCACACTGATAGCACAGACCGTCAAGGCGAGCAGAGAGTGTGTTCTTCTTGGTGCAGTGATTGTAAGGCTAAAAACGAGCACGGTTCAAAGATTGAACGTCGTGCAGTTCTGGACTCCGGTTCGCAGGTAAATCTCATGACTCTGTGTCAGCTAGCCAAAAAATTATAGTTGAGGGAAATATACGACCCTCAGGTATCCATGGCATTGGACAAGGTGTAAACCGCACGCAAAACAGAGTCAATGTCATGTTAAAATCAAGGGCTAGTAAGTTCACGACAAGTATTGAAGCATTTGTATTACCACGGATAACATAATGCCTGTAATGTAAGCACTTGTGACACAACACTTTAAAACCCTCAATCCTAAACCTTCCAACAGAAATCTCCACAAACAAATAAAAATGCCATAAATAGCTTCAAACCATATCTCAGAGAGTTACAACCTCGATCTCAGAGAGATACAACCTCGAATGACGAATTCCTACATTACAATAGCCTGAAATATATTCCCTGTAAAATTATATCTTCAAACCTAACTACAATTAAGCGTTAAACGAAGTAACAAATATGAAGAGTAATAAGCGAAGAAATTGCTATGTAGATAAAAATTGCTATGTAGATAATAGGAATACCATAGGTATAACTAACCATTTTTGAATTTTACTTTTCTTGTTAGTAACGATAAATCACTAAATAGGGAAGAATTGGAAATGTATAAATAAAGCTTTAAGAATAAAACTTAATCATGTAAACACAGAACACAGCGAAAAAATCTAAGAATTGGTGAGTTAGAGTTTAAATTGCCTGATTTTAAGTGCTTTTTAACCTTAGTTCAAAAGAAAGAAAATAAAGCCTATTTTTGGTTCCTCTGTTACAAGACCCTAAAAAAATTACTAAAAATATCATAAATAAAATACAGCGCTTGAGAATAAAAAAACTAAAACCACTCAAATATACTGCCTAGCGAATTTAATGAACGCATGTACTTCAACAGGCCGATCTAAATACAAAAGGGAGATTGGTTTTGAAACCTTTCCCCTTCTGGTCAGTCAATGAGTGGCAATCAGTAAGTTTGGTGGTACACGGCAGAACGTTGTTTTAGTTAAAAAAAAGGGTAACAAAAGAAGCGAGTAAAACGGGTGCAAAAAGAGAAAAAAGGAGGAATTAGGAGGACAAACGAGATGCGTGAAACGTTCACTCAGAAAAGATAAGTAACATAATTTGATTCTCTTGATATAATTTTATTTTGGTGGCTAGATACTGGCTGACTGACGGAATTTGATTTTTTTTATTTTGATTCTTGATCATTTTAATATTTTTTTGAGTTCGATAAAAGATTGTTCGTATAGTGTAGGAATAAATTTTGAAAGTGTATCACAGCGCCTTTTATTGTTCCACCCGCAACAGGTTTCGTAATTTTACCTGAAGAAAATTACGTGGCGCCCACAATTTTCACGGTGTTCTAAGTGGAAAACCCACCCTGTCCCCTGAGCGGGCCTTGCGCGTGCTGCAGGGTACATAGCATAATTTCGGCGCCCAATGTGGGGCCAGGGAGAGCAAGATTATCATGATAAAAGGTAATAGAAATGAGATCTCTAATTACAGACCAATTGCAAGGCTGTCCTGTAACAGTTTGAATCTATTGTCTATTCTCAGTTATCCCCGCATTGCAAAAGTGTCCTCTTCATTAGTCAACACGGGTTTGTGTCGGGTAGGTCTACTACCACTAATCTATTGGAATTTACTTCCAGTACAATAACTGGCTTTAATAATAACTTACAAACGAACTGGTTTTAATTGATGTCGTTTTTGTCTATTTGTCTGGTTAGCCCTGTTAATGGCTTCATGTCGTGAATGCTGATGCGTGATTATAATGGCTAGAACTCAGCAATAAAGCTGCAGTTAGCCATTACTTTATATTTCTTCAAAAATTGCTTTGGCTTCTTTACTTTAACTTTTTAGTTGCTTTCTTCATTTTAAAAAACACTCATTAAATATTTGATTATTTTAATATATTATGTTATAACGCGTAAACATTGAAAGGAGGACACATTTTTAATTACTTTAATAAAAATCGCAATTGAAAAAAAAATCATCGCTATCGACTGAATTCTAAAAGCTTTTTAATTCGACTGCAAAACTTTTCCTGACTGCTGAGCTTTTATTTTTTATCTATGACACAAACACTTCAGTGTAGACTCAATTTTCCTGAAAGTTTTATGCAAAGTAAATGTGTGTCTGAGATGAATAAAAGTTTATTTTTCAAAGTGTTCATGTTCTAATTGAAAAATTATTTAGACATTTTTCGACTTCAATTCAAATTCACCGTTAATGATAAATACAATAAAATTAAATTAAGATTTAAAAAACCCCCGACAAAAAAACCTAAGTTCCCTTTAAAAAGTAAAAAACTCTCACTTGACAATCGGATTTCCATGTCCCAATTTTCCCACCACCAATTTTCTCATCAAACGAAGCTAAGAACACTCTCGATTAAGTCATCAATATTCTCTTTCAGTGCGCTTTCATTTGAGACCCCACTCGAGTATATTTGCAGACATTCGGTTATTCTTCCCCACTTTCACCCCCCACAACTTTTAAACGGCTCAACCGATTTTCATCAAACATGTCTAAGAACACTCGCACATAAGTCACCTTTAATACAAAAAAAACTAAATTGAAATCGCTTCATCCGTTCGGGAGCTATGATGCCACAGACAGACAGACACACAGACAGACACGTCAAACTTATAACACCCCTCTGTTTGCGTCGGGGGTTAAAAAGAAAATAAAATAATAAAATGTAGCTAACCGCTACATGATCCTATTCTTAGGTAAATGATTCTTGGCTTTTTGTTAAGAAGTGTGCCTTCTAGACTCGGAGGGAAACTCTTTTTTAATTCAGTATTAACCCTTATGGTTTTTTAATTAGTTTAACTAATTACTAACTCTTACTTGTTTTGCATGCTTGTCGGGGAGCCCAATCTTAACGCAATTCCTGGAAATGCGTGAACGCTCTGTGCGGAGATGGGTAAGTGTTTCTCGACTTCATGCTGAGAAGTGCGCCTTCTGGGCTGGAAGGGAAACTCTACATATGTATATAATTGCGGTGGAAACAAGCATAAGGTCGCTGATATTTTAAAACTACGAAGTGAATAAAATGTCGATTTCATTGCAACTGGAAGTAAATAATGAAATTCAAGGAGCTTACGGGCATATCGGGAGTTTCAGTCTCATCACAGTTGCATGGTGACCGTCCAAGATCCCCCCCCCCTCCCCCACCCCAGTTAGATCCCGCTACGCTATAGCAGAATTTTTGGGGAATGGTAGAAAATTTGCATGACGGTCTTGTAATTTTGAAAATATTGCACTTGATGGAGATAAGACTCCTACTAAAGGCACAGTTATTTTGTTCTACCGTCAGTCAGTCAGAAATGGAGCGTTCTCCTGTGTGATCTGTGAATACGCGTAATTTGTTCCGCCTCCTCGATCTTGGGAAAGGTGAAGATTTTATTGTTGTGTCTACTGTGCATTTAAGGTACATAGTTGTTATTTTCCAAAAGAAAACAGAGTTTACTGATTGCTTGGCGGCAAGTGAGTTTATGTTATCAAAAGTGATCGTAAGTGTGAGAATTGGTCAATAAAATATGGAAATTTTACTGTCGGAATAATTTTTACATACTTGCCTACAAATCATAATCTCCTCTTGGAATAGAGAATATGATAATTTTTAATTGGTTTTACCTTCAATGGTGCCGTACTTTTGTTAAAGTTTAATTAGCATTCGTCTATCAAGTTCTTAAAATGATTGCCAGTAGTTGGACATTTTTTTTCCTGGGAGCTTGTAAATTTGTGAATTTTGAAAATTTCGTAGAAGGTTATCCAATTTGAATTTTGGAATTTCGTAGAAGGTTATCCAATTCCACCCTTGGTTTTGAAGTTATTTAGTCTGTAGTTTTATCCAGATACTAGTATTTTGGTTGATAGTAGAAAAGTTAAGTATAGGATTAAGTGCAGAGTAGTGGGAAATTACTTCGTTGTCAACATTATACACCTTTCAGAGATAATTCATTTAATTGGTTCGAATTCGGCTAAACAAGTTTGTTTTGATTTATTTCGATATATTTTTTTACGATTTCTTCGTAATTTTCTGGAAATTGTCGCTGGGCATAAATCTTCCGATTATTTAGTTGTTTTCTCGCCCCTAATATGGAAATTAATCGGCTTACTCAGGACGAGCTAGCCTACGAGCTCACAATTCGCGGACTCCCCGTCGGAAAGGTCGCTGACATGAGGGTTCACCTGCGAACGGCAATAAGGGCCGAGAAGTTGGGAAAGTCTTGCGTGCTGGAACCGTATCCAATTTCAGTTGCGGAAGATATGACTGCATTAAAGGGAAAGACGGAAGAAATCAGGGGGCTTATATCCACATTTAATGGTGATTCGGAATCTTCGGAATATAAAAAAATCGTTACTAAAATAGAATGGGCGTTAGGAAGACTCGGTAGAGTTGTGATTGTGGAGGAAGACTACATTAAAAAGAAGAAAAATATTAGGTGTGGGTTAATTTTAGCCTTAGGCTCACTTGTGACTAGGGCCCAGAGCGATGATATTGATGATGATGGTTCCGAATCCTGCGACGAAGTTTCAATAATGCAAAACACCTCAGTAATTGCGAGTTGGCCCAGAGTCCCTCTATATAAATGGAATGTTATGTTTTCTGGAGAACAGGGGCAGTTCCTAAACTCTTTTCTGGAGAGAGTCACGGAGTTGGATGAAGCCAGAGGAGTTAGTAAGACACAACTTTTCCGATCCGCTTTGGATCTATTATCCGGTCATGCTCTAATTTGGTACAGAGCAAATAAGAGCAATTTGCAGTCGTGGTCAGACTTGGTCAAAGAGTTGAGGAAGGAGTTTCTTCCGGCTGATTACGATGATCGACGTATGGAGGAAATTAGAAGAAGGACGCAAGGAAAGGATGAAACGATAGGAACTTATGTGGCCGTGATGTTGAGCTTGTTTTCAAGGCTCGAGACGCCTATAACTGCAGCAGAACAACTTCGAGTACTAAAACGTAATATATCACCGTTTTATCAAACTCAATTAGGCCTCACTAAAATCGAAACCATCCAGGAACTTGCACAGTTATGTAGGAAACTAGAGGCAGTTCGCACCTCAGTAGAAGCGTTCACTCAAAGCGTAATACTTCTCTTCTAGAAACGGATCTGGCTTATGTTTCCCTAAGCCTAGACCATCCATCAGTTTTAACAGTAGCCGATGCTGCAAATAACAACAGACCTAGGGTGAGGTGCTTTAAATGCGATATTGCAGGCCACATAGCGCGATTCTATCCACGAAATGTAAGATGCTTTGGTTGCGGCACTCCGGGTACCATCCGCTCAAATTGCAATAATTGCAGACGGGATCAGCCTCGTGAGAGCAATCTGGTCCAGGATAGGGCAGTTAACACAGGAATACAGAAGCCGGGAAACAAAACGCGATCTCGACAGTAAGCGGCGTTTCGAGCTCCACTAACTCCTTGAAAGCCGTGCGACCATTCCTAGAAGTGACAGTTTGGGGTAAGAAAATTATGGGGTTACTGGATTCAGGGGCACCTCGGACTATACTTGGAAGGCCAGGGTGGAAATTGCTGAGCAATTTGAATATAGTCTTAACAACGGCCGATGAGCTATCTGTGACATTAGCCAATGGCGACAAATTGCAGGTTCTGGGTGAAGTGAACCTACCATTGGAGTTACGAGGTCAGGTAAGAATTTTTAACGTTCCGATCATACCCCAGCTTTCTCATATCATAATACTAGGAATTGATTTTTGGAGGTCAATGGGAATGACCGTAAATTTGGCGGCGGACTCGTGGGAATTTGCAAACATAACACAACACAGCATCTGAGTACTTTGGAAAGTAAGTCCACATTGTCGGCGGGGGATAGGGCGGGACTAGAAGATATGGTTCGCGAGGTAGAAGGGAGAATGGGTAAAGGATTAGGTTGCACTAACCTCGTGGAGCATGTGATATAGACTGAATCCCCTCTTATAAAACAACGCTACTATCCAGTCTCTTCCGCGATACAGAAAATTATTAATCAAGAGTTGGATAAGATGCTTAAAGAAGGTATTGTCGAGCCTTCAAATAGTCGCCAGTCGTCATGGTGAGGGAGAAAGGATGGAACTTATCGGTTTTGTGTGTTTTTTAGAAAACTGAAAGATGCGTACCCGTTACCTTATGTGTCGGCAACGCTCGATAAGTTGAGAAATTCCAAATTTATGTCTTCCTTAGATATAAGGTTGGCCTTCTGGCAAGTCCCCATGGCGGTTGAGTCCAAAAAGTTTACAGCATTTACTGTTTCCTGTGCGTGCTGCAGGGTACGTTATATAATATGGGGCCAAACCATAATATGATCCAGATGTAAAACTAGGATATCAAAAAGACTCAGACCATTATCGTCCAAGAGATTAAGCACATTATCTGGAATATAACAACAGAGAATATACAGGTTTTGTCCAGGAAAAGAGATCTTAAGAGCCACAAGCTCCACGTTATGTTCGGTTATGATCGTGGGAAGCGTTATGACGGTGCAATCCAAATTGGCTCTGCATGCCACTAACACACCACCTCCACGCACTTCGGAGGTATCATATCTGTCCCTAAGAAAAACTTGGTAGTACTGGTAAAAAATCTCAGTATCATAGCATCAGCAGCCAGGTCTCAGTTAATGTAATGACATCAAAACAGCACGAGCGCGAAGATCGTAAAAAGTCATGGGTTTTGGGTCTTATTCCCCTTACATTTCGCAGGAGCGAAGAACCCCCCGGCAGCAAACGCCCCCGAAAGAGGAAAAGCCCCAGAAGACCCGCCAAGTCCACAGGCCGAAGAGACGCCGGTTAGAGCGGTCAAAGCGCGCAACTCAGAGGCCAAAAAACCAATCACCTCGGAGTTGACAGCAGCCCTCGACAGGCACAATAGTACCGGGAAGATTGGAAGAAATAGCGCCCATCCTGTCGGCAATCAGGGATTGGTCGTATTTAAGAGAGCTGTGGCGTCATGAGGACATTTCTTAATATTCTGAACGTCATCGGTATTTTTATTCCTCGACATTTGCTAGGTTTTTATACTTTACGTTTGCGAAAAAGCAAGCTTTGCGATTTTTGTTTGATATTTTTTTGTCTTAGGAACCGAGCAATTGTTTTTTTGTTTTTAGTTTTTCATCAGACTTTAGCGAGGCAGCTTGAGATTTTTTAAAAAGTTGTTTTTTTAGAATCATTTTCTAATTCAATAAATTATATGTGTGTAAAGAGTCAATAAGTGTGTTTTTATATTAATCGCATCATCTTTACCACAAATTGGTGACGCCGATAGGACTTAACGTCGTTCTAATTTGGAATCAACTCGCAACACATTGAATCTTGTTCGATTTGGTGACCTCACAACATCTGGACGTCCCTTTTAGAGTGCGTAGATCAAGCTACACGTGAAAGTGGTATCCCCCTACCCAAGGTAAGGTGCCACTTTACGTCACTGCCGGCCTCAGCATCGTGGCTCAAGCGCCTTCGTCGATATTTTTCAACATTGCCAGAAGATTGTCAAAATATTTTCCATCTGGCATCCACATGAAAAAATTCATCTTACTGAAATTTCTGCAAGTTGACGTTTTGAAAAAGCTAAGTTCTGCAATCAACAATTACGTAAGATTAGTTTAGCCATCAGCTTAGTAATTTTTAAATACATTTATTGCTTGGTTATTATTTTGTTTATTCCAATTGATTGCATTTTTAACTTTTAGTGAATTTGATTATATACATAATTGTTAATCAAACAACAATCGTTCTATACGCTTGGTTTCCTTATATATTCGTTCTTTTTTGGAAATGTCTTTAACGGAGGAAAGTCTTTTGGATGTCGAGAATCCACTTCTTCCTGATTTTGGTAGTAGTGTAACGTCCTCGTCACGCATCGATGCTCCTCCTCCTCCTCCTCCAGTTGTGGTTGACGCAGTTTCGGTTAAGCCGTCACCTTTGTGGAGGAATCACGTATCCTTGTGGTTCCGACAGCTCGAGTGTCAGTTCGAACTGGCGAGAATCACCCAGGACGACACAAAATTTAACGTTGTACTAAGTGCTTTGGATCAAAGTGTTATTTGTTTAATAAGTGATTTAGTACATTCTCCTCCGCAATTTTTAAAATACGACGCGATCAAGGAAGCGTTGATCGCCAGGCTAGCGGACAGTGAAGATAAGAGGTTGAAGAAACTCTTGTCGGAAATGATGTTGGGAGATAGTAAACCCTCTCAATTGCTACGGGATATGAAGAATATTAACAAAGATATTTTTTCCGAAACGGTACTGAAGAATCTTTGGTTGAAGAGATTACCTAGTCAAATGCAAGCAATTTTAGCCTGCGATCCAGGACCCCTGGACCTTCTAGCATCATGTGCAGATAAGATCGCCGAAGTGCACCCCGTCTCCGAAGTTATGGCCGTTTCAACTAGCAGAGATAGAGATCTCATCGACAGTTTGGTCAAGCAAATGGCAGATTTAAGGAGGCTCGTGGAAGAGTCCGTAAGAGTTCGTGGTAGTTCCTCTTCAAGATTTCGAGAACGCAGTAAATCAAGGAATAGATCCTCTTCTGCAAATCGTGTTAATAAAGAGTTATGCTGGTATCACTTTAAATTTGGTGAAAAGGCACAAAAATGTATACCTCCATGTAGTTTCATTAAAAAGCAACCTTCACAACCTTTAAACTAATCGATCCTTTTCCGTTAACGACCGGGGAAAGGGTTTCTTCAAAAGGTCGTCTGTATATCTTTGACTCATTGGCTAAAAAATATTTTCTGATAGATACAGGCGCTGAAGTGTCTGTCATTCCTCCAACTTCCTCAGATCGCAGACATCTTTCAGACCTCAAGTTAACAGCTGCAAATGCTTCAATTATTAAAACGTTTGGGAAGAAGTCACTCTCCCTGAACCTAGGTCTTAGAAGAGTTTTTACTTGGGATTTCATAATTGCTGATGTAGAAAGACCCATTCTGG
>QYTT01093493.1:10246-21273 GCA_006980735.1 Dasypogon diadema
TTCGTGATATCTTACGAACCACTCGACCGATTTTAACAGTGTTACTTCATTTTCTGAGACATATTCATTGAGCTTTTGTACATACTCCATCGCTATGCAATGAAGATTTCACCTCCTTGTACCTGACCCTCCTTTAAGTAGTCCAATGCACAAACCAGAGCCAAAATTTCTGCCTGGTAAACTGAAGTTCATTTCGGCAGGTGCTATGCTATGTCAGCCTGGGGGACAAATTTAAGTCTTCAGTTATATAAGTCTTGCTGCAATACCAATGGCCATTAAAAAGAAAAAAAAATTAAAAAATGATTTATAAACGGAGTTAGGACTGCATTTGCTGGCACTTTTTGGTAGTGGCCAGGAGGAGCACGACCGCGCTATCTGACACTCAATTAGTTAGCAAATTTTTGGCATTAAATTTTTACTGTGCGACACCCCAGTGTTTTCGTAAGTACAATTCTTGTCAGTAGAATTGCCTCAACCACTGATAGTCAAATAAATCAACGCGGGGTATCGAATTCAGGAGGAAATCTGCAGACGTGCGCCTCAGTCCGCTCGGCTACCGGCGTGGGCCACAAATATGTAGAAAAGTACATACAATGGTTATTCAAGCTTAAGAGTAGGGTCCCTAACGTACGTACACAAATCGTTAAATAGAAGGATCCACCAGATCGCAAAGTAGAGGCTAAACATGGGAAAATTGCATTATTTCACTGAAGAATCCTTTAGCACTTTATTTTTGAACACAGCCTTTTATCTTATTGCTATATGCTCCGTCACTTAAAAAACCCCTCGACGATTCTAAAGAGCAAAAAGGTAAGTTTCCTGAAAATAAGTTGCGATAGAGGCGGTAATTTACTTGAAGTTTAAAAGCAAAAAGTTAGAGTTTAGTTTTAAAGTGCCTCCGCATCACCTCCAGCTACCATCCACCTATCTCTTTTGACTCCTACATACCTCGTATCCTCCCACATTAGTGTTGAGTACTCCACACTTTGCTGTACTCTCCTAATCCGCACATAGCGAACACTTCACACGTTAGCCCCATTAAAGTAAAATTCCAATCGACAATCGACTCTGAAGAAAAACTATAGACAGCTCTTGCCTTGCATCGTAAAGCTTCTTTCACAATTTGAGAGCCTATACTCTAAGCGTTTGCCTTGACATTTCTTGGTTATTATTGATTTATTGCTATCTGTTCTTCAACATACTGGGAATAACCCAATTAACTTGAATCGTGTGAACATCAGCTAATTCCCAGTGTAATTCTTCAGAATTTTCAGGGTTTGGGTGATGAACTGGTTACCCTTCCAAATGCGGCCTAAAAACAACAACAACATCTTCCACGTGCTGTTGATTTCGCAATCTTTATTTACTTCCCCCTCTTGTTTGCATTTCTGCGGTTATCCATAAAGAGGAAGCCTAGCTTTTGACATTTGGTCACATTACATAAAGGCGTTTGTAAATAGATCTCATCTCTCCCACTGAATTGCCCCAGAAAGGTGATTTTTAAAGCTCCATCACCACCACATGCCCAGGGAATTACACTTCATGACCTTCGATATGGAAGAACAGCCCCAGGCTACCCTCGTAGCACCACACACACAGTCTACCAACACACGCATATTGCGGATCTCTGAAAGTAGGTCAACCGCACCAGCCCCATCAGAACTTTGTTGAGTAAAAAACGAGCTCCCGAATTCAGGAGTGAAATATGCCTGGAGGGGGCGGCGTGCGGCTAGATGCCGGAGTTGGGGGAAGATACTGTGACTGGACCAGAAAAATAATAGCCATTTCTGGTGGAAAGCGGGCCATGTTTCTCCATCCGGAAATTTTTTTAGAACGTTTTGCTTTCAAGGAGATGAAATTCCGACAGGATTCCATGCAAAATTCAGTGCCGGGGAATTAATTACCTCATTTTAGCCTTGAGCAGGACATTCGTAATTAATGTCCAAAATCTAAATATTCGGCTCAAGTCCGTCTATAAATAATCGCTCGTTGGCTCTCACAGGACGTCAGGGCTACAAGGGGCTGTGTCTCTTTTATTCATTGTAAATGTGACGTAAAGCGCTTTCCTTGCTTTTGTTTGGGCTTTTGTTCCTCGGGTCGGCAGGCAAGGATTTTCGTAAAGAGAGCTTTCCTTGCACGCGCCAAATATGTCGGCAGAGACATCAATAAAATACGAAATGAATGTTTTCATGGCAGTGTTTTGTTTGCGAATTGAAAATTTCTTGAGCGTACGAATCCACTTGTAGCAGGAACTGTTAGGCCCGCGCTTTTTGGGATGAAAGCTAACGCTCCTCCCAGGCATGCAGTTGTACTGGAGGAAAACGTAAGTATAAGGTGGAAGGTGGGTAATATTATCGACTCCTCTACTTTGGGCTTTGCAGGCACTTTAAGAATCGATTTTTGGTACACGTGCCTGGTCTGAGTGCTCGTGCCCTTCAGGCAGAGAAAGATTGAGGCTTTCGTTTTTTCCATTTTTTTCCTGTTGTAGAGAATTATCATGAGAAAGCATCTTTTCGGGTGCGTAACTTGTCTGACAAATGTGAGGTACTTCCTACTTTCTTTTCAATGCTACCAAAATACATTCGTATCTTGCTGAGTTCCTATTGACAGATTAAAAACCAAGTCTTTAGAGATTTAACTTAAAAGGAGAAAATTGTTTGCTTCTTAGAACGGCAGGAAATTGATGAAAGTATTTTAATACATTTTGTGGTGGGTACGGTAAATTCAATTGTGGAAAATCAAATTTATAATAGGTAATGGGTTTGATCCGCCGTAATTGCGCTCATTTTTATTTTTAAAAATGTCAATCATTAATAAAATATCCTGCTCAAATTTATAACAAGCAATCAAACCCAATTGCTTCTATATATATAGATGTAACAAACTTGAAAGGGGGTAAAATATCGTGGAATTTCCTGCAAGATGCATCAATATCATCACTGGCTACAACGACAAGGGCTATTTATAGCTGCAAGGAGGTAGTGCGAAGCAATGAAACTTCGAATTATTTAAAGTTTCTAAGTCAAGTCCTTCGGAGAAAGTACGTTTTCTAAAGTTCGAGGTTTGGCACGACGATATCGGATGCCGCAGTTATTTTCAAATCAATCTTTGGGACGGACCAGGAGATCATTTAATGAAATTATTAAATATTAACACATAACTGCAAATTTGTAAATGTTTGCAAGTTTTAATGGCTTAACGAATATATGTACTTACATATTTGAAAATTGACTAAATTAGGGTCTATAATTTAGCCAGTATTTTCTACGCTCCATATTTACAAATTTACGACCGCAGCGTTATGAAATGTTGACTCGTCCGAATTGGGAAAATGTGACGCTTCCTTCAAATTTTCGACAAATTGATTTTAAAAATTAAGGTAAAGAGATTTTTAAAAAATAAACTTTTATTTAATTTTCTTCTAAGATATTCTCCTCTGTTGGCGTGGGATCAAATCCTACACAGGTTGCGGCGATATATCTGGATACAAGCGGTTGAGGCTATTTTGTACTGACGATAATTGTATTTGCGAAGCCACTGGGATGTTGCACAGAAATTTCTCAGGTTAATTTCTCAACGTTCCCCTTATCTAATTTCTCCCCGCCTAAGCTGTGCTGTGTGCATCATGGGGCTGTCCCCTGAGCTTATAGGCAATATCTTAAAAAAAGTGAGGCAAAATTCTTGGCATGAAATTATTATTACTGTGCAACATCCCAGTGGTTTCGCAAGTACAATTCTTGACAGTAGAATAGTCTCAACCACTGTTATCCAGATAAATCGCTGTGTTCTGTACAAGACTCAAAACTACGCCAACAGACGAGAAAATCTTCAGACGTGCGCTTCAACCCTCTCGGCATCGGCGTGGGCGCTTAAAATGGAGAAAATAAATAATTAACCTATTTGATTTGGTCAGGACCGTAGTAAAATGAGCTGACTCAATGCAGATAAATAAATATTAACAAAACTAAGTTAAAAGTTGTAGAATTAAACAAATTATATCGTTCTATTGATGTTGGTTAAGGGATCTAAGAGCTTGTCTAAAGTTGTCGCAAGAAGTATTTATACTTTTAATTTGACAGAAATGAGAATAATTTAATGTTTACCTCGGAAAGGAATTAAATATAGTTGTAACCCGTTACACTTGTGAAAAGTCAATCGACAAAAGAATTTGCCACAAACGCTTCACATACAAATGTAAACATACAGCACAAAAATCGTGATCTTTTTCAAAATTATTATTTGTCTGAGGAGAAGAAGAAAATTTAATATTCTCTTAAGATAAAGGAACTACAAATATGTATTTAAGTCCACTATAAAAGGAACGCATCAGCAAATACACGAACACGAATAAGACATGCAACTAAATATAAAATTTAAGAAATATAAAACTGCAAACAAAAAAAAAACAAAATTTGTATAATTTTTGAGGTGACGATGCCATTCATTAACAGTCAAACCATTATGACAGTTCGATGGTAGATAGTCCGCCGATATTAAAAATGGATTGCTATTCGAGACAACAACGCATTCTTATTGTTAAACATTATTTCAAAATTGATGAAAGATTGACTTCCACGATTTGCAAATTGCGTCCAATTTTTGCTAGACAAAATGTTCGAAGGACATCAATTGTGATGAGAATAATCGAAAAATTCGAGCAGACTAGGTCGATTATTAATGTCAAACTATCGACAAGTGTTCGTCCAGGTCACTAAACAGGAAACACCCCGGCTGTTCGCCAGAATGGGTATGAAAATCCGGGGACATCCATTCCGCATCGTGTTCAAGAATTCAACATTTACAGAAGCTTTCTGAAGCGTATTCTCACGAAAGATTTGCGAAGAGAATTCGTCAATTGGGTAATTGAACAACAAGTGAACAGCGAATTTTCCAATAAAATCATCTTCAGCGATGAGGCTCATTTTAATGTTGATGGCTTCGTAAACAAGCAAAATTGTTGCATTTGAAGTGACAAAAACCCACATGTGTTTTTCTTGAGAATATGACCCAAACGTGTCACTGTTTGGTACGGATTTTGGACTGGAGGCATCATTGAACCATGTCTCTTCGAAGGCGCTGCTAGGAATGCACAAACAGTCAATGGTGAGCGGTATCAGAGCATGATAATCCAGTTTTTTGACGACAATAGTTGAGCTATCAAGTCACAACGGCAGAGCCAATGCATCGTGTTCTCCTTACTGCACTTTCA
Organism: Dasypogon diadema; assembly: GCA_006980735.1. Lineage (NCBI taxonomy): Eukaryota > Metazoa > Arthropoda > Insecta > Diptera > Asilidae > Dasypogon > Dasypogon diadema. Next base: position 15,456 of record QYTT01093493.1, read on the forward strand.
TCTTAGAAGCGCTTTCTCGTATGAAAATTTAGTTCGTCGTTTTCATCGAAGCTTTGTGTGCCCTTTTAAAAAGTCAATATAAAAATCATCATTGAAGTACCGAAATATCTTTCCGAATTTTTCGATGCCCTATCTTTCTGCACTAATTAGCTTGTGGGAGAAAGAATCGTTTCAAAATAAAGTGCCTATGATATGGTGGCTTTCAAAATCTTTTAAACATCAAACTTACTACTCCAAAAATAAACTCAGCAATCAGTCAGCTCCGTACCAACGTTTTAAATTTCACGTATTGCCAAAAATGTGGCAATTATCAACAAACTCATAACCACAAGAATTGTTCTCTGGTCCCCTTTGTTACAAAAATAATTTCAAATTTTCAACAGAAAAATAATCCCGTTCGAAGGATCCAACGCCCCCCTATTATTTAAACTTCAAAGGGAAATCACCTCAAACCAATACCACATAAACCTAAAGCAGATCTAGGGAAAAAGCTTTTCAATTTTAATTAACGGGGCTCCAATGATTAAAAAGATTCATATCTAGATATCTACCAGACAACAGGCAGCTCACAACAGTTTGAGAAAAGTAAATTTCTAAAATTTCTCCTGTCATTGTACTGCTATGACGTCAAATGTAGCTTTGACGTCAGCATTTTATTTTTTGTTGAGTAAACATTATCTTCCAGTTGGACTCATACCAAGCCCCCTACGAAGCCAAGTCAGCAAGAGAAAAAAAGATGAAAGAGCGTGCTTGATGCTCACAATCAACAAAAACTCAGAGGCGGATGTATATCTATGTATGCGTACACACCTGACAAAATTTTATTTATTTCTTCGTTTCAGTAAGGATCCTCAAATCCATTTTGATGTGAAAAATTTACATTAAATCTCTGACGACTACTTCCTCACACCATAATACCTATTTCCTGAGAATTTTCTAGAAGTCCTTTTAATTTAAGGGAAGAATGATTATATTCAATTAACGTCCTTCCCTTTTTACACAATTTGTTTGTTTTTGAATTTGAAAGCATACAGTCTATAAAAATAGCATAATGAAGTGGTTTACAGACGACCATATTTGTGACTGCTTTTCTTTCCATTATCATATAATTATATTAGCGATGAAAGGCATTCCGCCTTCATTACATAACAGAATTGCTTAAGAAGGTATCAGAAGGACTGCTGAGGAGATTTTATTTCATAGACACGTGGAACAAACACAAATGAAGCTCATCTCTTTTGGGGACTAATGGAGCACGTGCATGTAATTATGATGTCAACATATGCTACAGCTGGGCTTAGTGCCATTTTGCGGTTGTTGGCAGATGTTTTCATTTTTCAAGTTCAGTTCAAGGTAAAGAAATTGTAATCCGATCTTGAATCCCGTGGCATCATGATGTTGGAAGTAAGCAAAATTTCCGTCACGATATTCCCTTTTTCTTCTCTTTATAGATATATTTTGGGAAAAAGAGCGTATTTTTACGCTTTTGATACAAAAACTTCATAGTAACATAGTTGGTCTGTTAGTTGGTTTGTTCGTTTTTACAAAAATTATGAGGAATATTATGCGGCCCATACACGTTACGATCTGCAGTAGAACTTGGTTTGACATCTTGTTGGACGTTTTACTACACACGCTTAAGCAATTGCAACAATGCGTTGTACAACTTCACCATCATACACGATACAATCTGCAGTACAATCTCAAGGCCTGCCCTCAAAAAATTAAAACAATTTGATTTTCATCCAGCCGTTGGACGAACTTGAAAACCAGTTGGACAGCAGCTCTACACACGATACGATTACATGTCCAATTCGACCAAGTTGTACAGCAGATCGTAACATGTATGGGCCGCATTAGGGTACTAATCGCTTTGAAATAGCGACCCATTGAAACTGATGCAATCGCAAGATATATTCTGAACATTCTCTTTAATTCCCTAAATACAAACTTAAGGTATCATGAAATATTTCATTTTCTTAAGGTATTGCCTAGGCTCGGGGCAACCCTATGATGCACAGTACAGCTTAGGCGGTGGAAGGAAAATTATATTAACGTGATAAATGTTGCAAATAAGGCAGAATTATTGGCATGCGATTTTTACCGTGCAAGATTCCGCACCACTATTTGTGATCTTCCACCTTTACCTTTGACAGTTAGTTTTTTTAAGGTATTGCCTAAGCTCAGGGAACAACCCTATGATGCACACAACATAGCCGAAGCCGAAGACGAGTTCAGTTTGGATTTTTTTTTTATAGCCATTTAGGCCTCATTCAGCCGAAGAGAAAAAAGGATACATTGAAGCTGAATGGGGTGTAATTGATTTGGATTATAAAAAACGAGCAGTTGCTTACTGGAGAAGTGAAACATTGAAACCGAAATCAATTTTTCAATTATACAGGTGAAAAAATTCTTTAAAAAAACGGAGGTACGCAAAGAGAAAAGCTACTGGAAATTTGCCCTTACGTCTTCAATAAATTCTTGGAGGCTACTGGTTCCCATAAAATTATTCATGATGTAAACCTGAAAAAATGGACATTCGAAGTAAAGGAGAAGGTTGACTTAGCTAATTTTAAAGCATCTCGTAAATGGATATCCAATTTGAAAAGGATACATAATATTGTATCACGCAAAATTACAAAATTTGTTAGCAGAACATATAAAACAGATTTTGTCAAACTTGGAGAAATAGCTTTGGCATTTGCCTAATCATGAGATATTCCTTCCAGAAAATATTTATAATGCAGACCAATGTGGTTTCAATTTAGAACTGCATTCCAATCGAACTTTAACTACTCGAGGATCTAAACGAGTACCTGCAAGATTTGCGGGCTATTTTCTGTTTCTGTGCAACGACGCACAGTTATTCTATTCTGCCAAGCATATCAGCAATAGGAAAGCTGTTACCAATCTTATTAATTGTATTAAAAGAATCTGGAGGTCAGCGGTCACTGATTTTCGGTGGAAAATTCTCAAGGTTAGCTGTCAATATATTTCGCCTCTTTTCCTCTAACAGAAAATGTTATCGACCAAAAATTTGCGGGCTATTTTATTATTTCTGCTGCAGCTGCAGCGGCACGAGAAATAAACTCTACTTTTGAACCAAACACTTGTGAAGAAAGGACTGTCCAAAATTGGTTTACAAAATTCAGTGAAGGAAATTTTTCATTCGAAAATAAACCTAGAGGGAGATCACAGGAAGTGATAGACAATGCTGAACTTGCCGCAGAGGTTGAAGAAGATTTGACTACGACGGTGCTGTGTTTAGCAGCGAGGTTTAATGTTTCTGCAGCAACCATAGGTCGTCGCCATCTTTTTGCAATTGGAAAAGTGAAAAAACTTGTTAAATGGGTGCCTCATCAACTGATCGCAGCACTTATGCTTCGACGCTTGGAGGTTGTCACGTCGTTGATTAACAGGAACAATGCCAGTCCATTTTTGCGTCGAATAGTGACTTGTGATGAAAAATGAACTCTTTATGATAATCGTAAGAGATCAGGACAGTAGCTGGATGCAGATGAAGTTCCAAGGCCAGCCCCCTAGAGCGCCCCTTCACCCTAAAAAGGTCATGGTAAGAATATGATGGACCTGTGAGGGAGTGATTCATTACTCCTTCCTCCAACCTGGCGAAACGATAACGGCAGAGTAATACTGCAGAGAACTTCAAGAACCGCACGAGAAACTGTGCCAAAAACAACCCTTACTGGTGAACAGGCATGGTCCCATACCCCTTCATGACATTGCTCGGTCACAAGCTCTCCGAGTTGGATTACGAAGTATTGCCTCATCACCCATGAAATACACAGTTCCAAAATCGCCAATCCGTAATTTCGGCCTTTGAAGATTTTTCAAAGCATAAAGACAAGGATTTCTACAGAAATGGAATATTCGCCATAGGAAATCGTTGGAAACAAACAATCGAAGCAAATGGAAACCATTTTAAAGAATGAAGATATTTGTTAATTGAAATATGCTTTTTTTATTTTGTACCTAAAAATCGGAAATTTCGTATGTAATAATCTGATAATAAAACTACAATCAAAATATGTCAGCAAAACGCAGACTTTCCCTGTTTTTGGTATACGTATTTGTTTTGCATTATCATGAAGTGACTGCGAGTGCATATATATACATATATATATCACATACTCTATACATATATATATCACATACTCTATATATATATATATATGGGACGATCCGTATAACAAATTTGGGACAAATGTGTTGATTTTCGGAAATCTCGTCCGCCATCTTGAATTTGGCAAATATGACCCAGGATTTGTGATCAGTGACCCCCAAAACCCCCATAGACCAAATTTGGTGCAAATCGGTCAATTTTCAAAAAATTCGTCCGCCATATTGGATCCGCCATCTTGAATGTCGCAAAACCGACTTCAGATTCGAGATCAGCGATTCCAAAAACCCCCGTATACCAAAATTGGTGCAAATCGGTTGATTTTAAAAAATTCGACACCATATTGGGTCCGCCATTTTGGATTTTGTCAACCTACCACACCAACTTTTTAGGGGCATCTATCAGCTACAGTTTGAGCCAAAAAATGAACCGATCGGTTGTGAACTTTTATTTTTACAAGTTTTTTTTTGCTGGACACTCGGTTTTTCTCCGGCTTCCGGCCGCCATATTGGATTTTTCAAAGGCGCACTCGGCAATTGAAAGTAGACGCTCTAAGCTTTAAAATAAGCCCTTGGTCGATTTTTTTGGTTGCTTCTAATTTTGGTCGTAGCTCTGATCCGGTTGACGCGGATCGTCCCATATATATATATGAGATATATTAATATCTAAATACATCCAATTGTGCCCGTTTTTCGAGTTTTGAAACCCCCTTTCCCACCGAAGTAGGACTTTCCAACACTTTTGAAAACGGATTATTGAATGTCTCCTGTATTATGCAAAGTTTCATCAAAATCGGCGTCTTTGGGTTAGGAGCGTTCCCGTGTTAGTGTATTTGCAGGTAGCAGAAAATGACCACTAGAAGACACACACTAATATTTAAGAACTAAAATTATTTTCTAGCAAGAATATGCGAATATTTTCGCCATTCTGGCATATGTCGATGATGAGCTTTTTCACCGTACACAACGGCCCTCCAAGGAATGTCTACATTAATTTCTTAATATGTCCTTTTACGGGGATAACAAGAAAAGAAGCTATAATTGATTTAGACCCTAGATGTAGGAAAGAAAAGAATGTAATTAGTATTTACTGAGTAATATTTAATTCTGTCATATTCGCAGCTGGCACATTACATTTCATACATTCTGCTCTTGTCTGGCTTTTACATTCGGGATTAGCACATTTTCGTCTTTTGCGGTTAGAAGTGGATCGCAATAAGTGGCCCATCATATCGTATATCGTGCTTAATAAAAAGATAATTATATCTGACTAATTGAGGCTTTATCCATAATTAGTAGAACTTATGAGCTTTAAAGTTGGACGTCCGCTTTTTAAAGGTGGATTTTTCCAACGGGTGAGATTTGTTCTTGTGATATCCCTTTTGAAGTCTAACTGTGATATATCTGTATGTAGAGCACCTTTGCACATGTTATTTAGGTTCTGCCACATCATTATCTTTGAATCGAATAATCAAAATATCCTCATATTCACTTTTAGCAAATGAGAAAATTCCTCGTTGCTTTTTCTTTACGGAATTCTCATATTGCGCATTACCACACATAATTTTTCATAATATCCTTAAAAATTTTCCAAATATTCTATAGCACTGTTTTGACACCATTCCTTGTAGCCAGACTAATGGGAATTGCTTGCAGTCATGACGCCCTTAGTAAGCTATCA
>QYTT01093493.1:25077-52197 GCA_006980735.1 Dasypogon diadema
ATCTCATTGAATATAAAATATATTACGTCATCTCATCATCCACCAAGAGCTCAGAAAGTTCCACAGGTGATTTACTGAGGCATTTCGCGAAGTCAAGCTTTGGAATAAAAGCTGTTCTTTTATTCCTATCCGTTTTAAACCACTTTCCACGAATGTCAAAATTTCATCTGATAGGTAGTTTCTCTTGTGGTCTTGCATCTTTTCAATAAGAGCATTCTCCTCCTTCAACTGATCCGAGTTTTATCGGCAGGATAAACTTCTGCTTCGGCTAAAATTGACCTCCAGTCGCCAGCATCGCGCTCCCTGGCGAGGAATTTGCAGAGGGTGATGTAAGCTAAGCAACGCACCGGGCGGCAATCGCGACCGAGCTCTGAAGCAGTGAAGGTCACACGTGGCGCAAAAGCTCTTTTTGAGTTTTTGTCAGGGTAGAAAACGTGAAAAATGAACCGTTCGCTGGAGCAGCGCTACGGTGGGGCACCTGGGCAAAACCGCTTCGGAAATACTTACCTTGGATAAGGAGGCTTATAAAGATAACGCCCTGTCATGGACCCAGGTTTTCCGGTGGTTCAGTAAGTTCAAGTACGGACAGGAGACCGTTGATGACAAGCAACGATCTGGTTTGGACGAAAATATGGCCAAAGTGAAAAATTTCCTGGATTTCAACCGTCGTTTGAGTGTAAGATTAATCGCCGAATATCGAATCGAAGCAATCAGAGGGGTGCCATATGTCACCTATATGTTTTAAAGGATTAAAATCTGCAAGCCTACTACCCGCGACCTCACTTTAAAAAATATAAAACTATAAACGAATATGATGTGGGTTGGTTTTTGAAGAATACCCCGATCAGCCTATTAAAATAATTTTTTATTACGGAGTCAATATTTCTAACCCGCACTAGTAAGTCGTCTTCGGGAGCTTTTTATAGCAATTGACATGTTGAGTGCATTGTCATTTCCCGCCCGAGGACTGATATTTAAAAGCTTTCTCAGTTCAAATGCATTTTAACACGTAATTTTCCCATGAAAGCTCTTATGCTACTTGCACTCAACGTGTTAGTAGAACATTTTCTCATTTCCTCTTTAATAATAATTAACGCAAAAACAACGGTTAAGTGCCCCATCATATGTCTTATGTATAATTACTGAATATTAATTTAAGGGGTTATTTGACCTTGAGGTGACCCCTATGGATTAATTTGGGTCGTATGTGAACCAGATATCCGAAGGTGAACTTTTACACTCTCTCCAGAAAAAAAACTCTTTCATGAAAAAAAGTTCTTACCTACGCTCCGGTGGTCAAGTGGGCTGAAGTGCATGTCTGCAGATTTCTTTTACTGTTGACGTGGGTTCTAATTCTGCACAGGGCGTACCAATATATCTGGATATCAGTGGTTAAGGCAATTATTTTTTTATTCCTGTAAAAGAGAATATCCAGAAATTAATGAAGGCATCCGTTAGCGTCACTTTTTTCGTTTCCATTTGAAGAAATCAGCCGGTGAATGTCTTTGTTTGCTGTCCAAGTGCACCGTCTCATGGTGCAAGCTAGGCCAACCATTAAAATGAGCTGTTTATATATTTTGTGGGATCAGAGGGGTGTGGTCTAAAACTTGGTGAAATTATTACTAGGGACCGCCTTTTACCAGAAAGATGTGAAAAATTACTTTGAATGACATGTACTTACACTTTGTTTCCAAATAAATGTTCATTTCCAGAAAAAAATCCTTAAAATTAAGTTTAATACCCAATAATCCAGGTAGATCAGAAAGGAGGCCCATCAAGGTGAAAATTGCGTGGTACCATTAAACATAAAAATAAAATTAAAGTAGAAAAAAATAAAAACAATCTCTTATTTAATTGTACTAAAACAGGGAAATATTTTACCCAATTAAGAAGTAAGGAATGTTCACAACTTTTAAATTTGCACAAGACAAACGTGCTACTCCCTCCCTCCAAAGAACAAGAGATAAAATTGGTGCACATCTGTTCATTATCTACAAAAATAAAGAACTTTTCACACGAGCATACTACAATTAATTCACGTCCACACGACTGCATTTCATCTACTTGGAACACATGCCAGAACAGAATGCTATTTAAGGGTAGGTGGCATTACGCTTTAGGGCTGATGATAGGGCGACAAGCGAAGAGATTTGCATTGTCAGAGTACAATTCCATAGTACATAGTGGCACCGGATTTAAGGTCATACGAAATCGATTGATAGTGGTGGTGGTGGTGGGGGCGATGTTGCCCCGTAATGTGCAAGGCTCCCTTTATTCTTTCGAAAAGTGCTCTAGAGAAGCTGGTTAGAAGTAAAACACCCAGCTATAAAAAGCACAAAGCTCTTTCACACTTCAACACTGCTTGCTGTTCATCAATCTTCTAGCACAAAGAGTGAAAATTTCTTGGCGTGACATTGCTGAAGGTCAATGAGAACTTCTATTGCATTCTTGAAAGAGGATTATGATTGCAATGCAGTCCATTAGTGCTAGAATTTCTAAGTTGAATGAAAATGAGACAATGCAACGTCCTTTTACTGGTTCAAGAAAAAAGTTTTATACCACTTTAAGATGACATTCCCTGAATTTATATAAGTTCTGCAGTGCAAGCCGTTCACCTATATACTATAGAGATAGCAATTATAAATGTGCATTTCTCTTGGTTTTATGAACACTTACTGTACTGACACGTAAGCCTATGCAAATTTTGTTGTTTTTTCTGCATACCATGCCGTAGTTGTTTTAATAACATAAATATGCAAAAGATGCGACATAACTTTTTATTTCTTGATTGAAATGGAAGTGCAAGCAATTTCAAATTTATAGGACTAACCTACATACAGTCTGCGGCAGCGGTAAGAATATATGCAAATAGATTCGAGTACGATTCGTTCATCTTCGTGTGTCTTCCATCCTTTCTGGTAGTTACTGATACCTTACGAGGTCGACATCATGTCGTAATTTAAAATCATGTTTTCCACTGGCATAGAAGTTTTCGTCAAGTGACTTCTGAGGTAGACAACATAAAATCAATTATTATTTTACACGACACGAGCAAAGTGTGTCCTTAAAAGAAATATTACTAAAGGAAGGAAATCCACGACTACAGAGAACTATGCATTATTAATAAATACGAATATTCGCGAAGGGAATGAAATATATAGCGGCATGTTTGGAATTTTGACATAGGATCCTCTTCCTTCGTAAATAATAAAGGCCGTTCTATATTCAGGACTTCGGCTTCGACATTAAATTCTAACCATAACGAGCTTCGACTTTGACTTCGATTTAGATATCAACTTGGACTTGTGTAAATTTAGAAATCGAAGCCGAAAAATCAGACAGACAAACTTAAAAGAGCGACACCTTGACACATTTCGTTGACAAAACTTATAGGAGGCAAGAAAGGAATTGCATTCGGAAGTGTTTTATAAAATCATGGAGGAAAGATTAATAAATTTCGTGAGGGTGTATCATAAAATCATGAATCAAATATTTATACTCCCACCCACTTGAAAATAAATAAAAATGTAGTTGTCACTCAGAGGAATATTCAAAACTTCTACGATTTTCCAACATTAACACGTTCCCTGCCATAATTAGCATAAAAGTTTTCGTGAGAGAATTAAGCATTAAAATGCCTTTGTCGTGAGAGAGCTTCTGTTAAGGAACTAGATAAACACTACCACAAAAAAAAACATGTGAAAATGGATTAATTTTTAAAATTCCAAAAGAAGATATCTCGGTTTACCGACTAAATTTGCAATCGGAATTTTTGAGGTAATTTTTTAACTATTTCTGCCATTGAGGCAAATCGTCGGAATTTTGCGTTTTTGGTGCAAAATTTTTTTTGTTTCTGTTGTGTCTTTTCTATTGCATCATACTCTGTCCCAGAAGTCTCGGTTGTAAAATTTTCGCTTGGCAAACGCGTTCCCTTCACCGCTCGCACAATTTTACTTCGACCCTGCTCCTTAAAATGTTCATCAATATTATCGTCCATCCTAGTAACTTCATTGGAAAGATCTTCTATATCAACAATATTAGTAATGCCGTTAAAAGTAAAATAATGTTACAGTGAATATTTACATATATGTATAGACAATTCTTTAACGGATGGGTGAAAATCGTAAAAGCTCTATGGGGGTCCCTGCGTTTCGTAAGAAATATATCCTTCAAAATTCTTATCTCACATATTGACATTCTGGACCAACTTATTTAATCTACAGAATTATTTTGATTCCTGGAATTTTTATAAATCCCTCTTTGTTTGCATTATAAAATTAACTTATTCTCGAAATTTCATTTTTCTAGGACCGATGACTGAGGTTGGGCATTAACATGTCAATCAGTGAGCTTTGCCTTTTATATGTATAATAATACACAGTTACTACAGAGCCCAATCAAATGCATAAGTCGACGACACTGCGGACACTTCAACTTTATTCACATCTATAGATGTATATATAGATTTTTATGTAAAATTCAAATTGAAAAGTTGTAAAGTGTTGGGAAGAATGGACCTACGGTTACCTGAATGCTAAGTATGTAACCAAGAATGAAGAAAGTATTATGAACTCAATAGTAGTAACGGTGCAGCGCTATAGAGCCTGAACCATCAAGAAAAAATCTAACCCCCAAAACATTTGTTAAATTTCAAAGGAAACAAACAAAGAGTTTGGACAAACATTGCAAATAATCACAAAAAGATCTCAATTAACAAAAAGTTTTTTAATTAACAATTTGTAGTGGAATATGATTAAAAGCTTCTGAAACAAGCACACTTTTGTATTTCGAATAATATTTTAGAAGATATAAAAACTTCTACAAATACTGCCGATCTCTTGGAGAAATAAAATGTATGTACCTGTAGGAAGCACTTTTCCTTCGTAATTAGCCTTTGGCAGAAATGCTTATTAAAGGAGAATGTTGAGAAATCTCGTAAATTTGAATACAGCTTCATGAATCACTGCATGAACTGTTCACCTGAATCCAGTTTTCATATGACATGAAAAATTCCGAGTATATTATTCATTTGTACATTTTTGTGAGAAAATTTCTCAAAATTGCAGAATTTTACAACCAAAAAAAACGATTAGAACTTTATTTAAAGCATTAAACCCTTAAATCGAGGGAATTAAACGAAATATTATTGAATTATGTACAAATTAATAGTTCTTCCTCACACCATCTGGTTTAGTACATGAAAGCTTGCAGTATGTACTTAAATGCTGACGTACACACAATATACATATATAGGGTAATCGTCGCATTTTTCTTGCATACAATTGTGGCAAAAAAGGGCAACACGATTACAAATGGCAATACTCCAAGCAGAATCAGGCCAGCATCAACCCCACATCAGTTAATGTTCACGATACTAAAATGGCACACAGAAAAGTTTTGAACTAAAGCTTCCATTTCACCCTTCCCTCGCCCACACAGACTTTACAAGTTTCAATTCAACCTGGGGCCTGCGGCCTGCTGTGACTGGGACTGGGGGACACCCAACCTCGTGCACTACCCTACATTTCTACATGCCAGCTGGTTGCTTCGATTGTTACACCACCCAAACACGAGCTCAAGCTCCTCAAGTTGTAAACATTTGCTTCGCATGGCAGTGACGTCACGGTAGGCTTTTGACGTCATCAAGTAAAATACCAAATACCCGAAAAACATGACATACCTAAGCACAGCGAAGTTATGTAAATGAACGACATACTGTATGTATCATCGCTGTACGTATATAGAACGGTGGAAAAGGCGCTCGTGTAACGCGAGCTGACGAGCTGAGCTTATATCACAGATATTGCAACGCACACACAGTCCAGGTGCCCTATGTATCAAAGCTCGTCGTTTCTCTACTCTTGAACGGAGCTTTTCGGTGATGTTGGCTTGGCTCAGTGGTCTTCTACTTATCGGAAAGCTTCCCTTCAATACTATACCGTCAACGGAGCGCAGCGCACGCCATTCACATTCTCTCGGTGTTATTTAAATAAAATAGAAAAATCCCTTCAATTTAGAATACACAAAAAGCAGTTTTCCGAGTTTATAAAGTCCGTTATAACTTCTACAACACGTTTTCAACCTGTACTCCCGATAGAATTTTGAAAATCTCAAAGTGGTGCAAAATTAAAGTTTGTCGCAAAGTTTTCAGTTCCACCAGAAGTTGTGTTTGGGAGATAAAAGATTCTTGAATATATCTTGTATCTCGTTGTAGTAGCTCGTACCATCGGAGCATTCAGATTCAGTCAATCAACGACTTTCTTGCACAGTGCGCTCTTTCGACTGGAAATCTCGCTACCTTCGGACCGACCTGTAACTTAATCCAGAGCCGATTTTAAAGACACATTTAATCAATATCGCCGCATTGCATTGAGTCAAACAGAAGTAACTGTAATCTAAGCACTTGAATCTTGTGGATATTCGATTAATCTTAGGCAACACTACGTTTAGTAAATGTAATCTTTTTGTATTTTTCTACTTTTATATCAAAACTTGTTCTCAAAGTCGTGAAGTGAAATTTAATACGTAACCCAAGTAAAGTTTAAGGTTTAAGTGAATTCGTGTTATTCGTACCAAATATCTAGGAAATAGCAGACGAACAGATTTAGTTGGACACCTTTCTGGTTTTCGGCGTGTTTACCTCCGTTTAGTGTCAGTGTTAAGCAAAAAGATCGATTTTATTGGCGGAACGAGCATTATTGACAGTCGTTTGGTGTTATAATAAATTGAAAAGGAGTAAAACGAGAAAAAATCGAGTGTATCCGGGTACTGGAAACAGTTAGTTGTTGCAATCCACCCTGAAAAGCTTTTCAGGTCACCTATATACACGCTGCAAGAACAGAACAGCAGTGAGTTATTAGTATCGGGAACGAGCTGAAGAAGAGAAAAAATACCAAATAGCATCAGTGGCAGTAGCACTAACAGCATCAGCAGCAAATATAACAACAAAAATTAGAATACTGTGCGCACCCGCTTCACAAGCTCGATTACATTACAGCCCACCTTGTTCCAATTCTGGTTGTTGTTCTTGATTCCATCACGACACCACGACGATAGCCTGCTGATACCACCCCCGAGGGTTCCATCTCTATACCTTCATTCAAGCTTAGCCAGAGAACCTGATCCAGAAAGGGTGAGTTCCTCTTTTTCCAATTTAAGTAAATATACAATATGTATTTCTGTGACATTTTCCCGCTTGTTGTTTTTCTACATTGTATCTTTCACCACATTCATGAACGAAAGTATAGCATTTTTTTTTTCAAACTGAAAGGATGCGTGGTTGGCACTCTTTCGGTGAACGACAGTATAATGTGCCCAGCCCTAGTTTGCAACACATGGTGTGTTTCCTTTCAGGACTGTATCTAGATAGTACTTGTATTGTATATGATGATAATGAGCTAAATAGGTCAATGGGAGTTGGGATACATCGGTGTGAAGTGGAAGAGTGGTACTGCTTGCGTTTTGGAAAGCAAAGGAAACATTTTAAAATTTGAAACGTTCCCGATTTAAGTTGAATTTTTGGGGAAGAATTGTGGTTTTTGCTGGACGGGGAATAGTATACGAATTTAAGTTCTTGTTGTGGTTTTGAGTGAACCGGAAGTATTTCTACCTGATATTTTTTAAATGGAGAAATATCTTAAGGATTGAGTTTCAATGCAAAGTATTGTTAGTTTTAGAGTTAGGAAGAAAAATGACTGAATTAGTTCGGGGTGGGAAATTACTAAAACTGAATATTTGTTTTAATCTCAATTAGAAAAGAGGCTGGTGGAATTACATTTTATCCTTTCACTAATTTTAAAATATAGTTTTTCACTACTTTTGAACGTTATTCCATTTAAATTTCTTATTTAGTTAGTATTTTCTATAATTGTAGTGCATAAGCTCAAAATTGGAATAATGTTCAGTGAAATGATTGTGAAAAATACAAGTTGAAATTAGAAATTAGTACTCAAAAGGTTCGATTGTTGAATTATATTTCAGTTATCTGTGTCGACGTCAGTGTTTCGAATCTTTTCGGTGTCTATAAATGTCTATAAAAGTTTCCAACCGGTCAGATATTTTTTATTTTCCTAACCAAAAGTCACATTATTAATATTTAGTGTGTCCCCCTCCCCTGTTTTTGTTTAAAATAATGTTGCTAATTGTTTCTTCTAATGATGAAAGTGGATTTTGAATCACCCTATCGTAGCAATATCCAATGGCTTCTAATACTTAGTCTGTTATCAATATCAAAACTTCAACCGTAGACGTCGGAGAAACTCGATCTGGTGATCTCATGAATATAAGCCACAAAGTTATGCATTGATCTATCGACGCTACTTATCAATTCAAAAGTACTGCTCAAGATTTGTTCAATACACTTATGTAAATTGCGAGCTTTTTGTCAATCAATCGTTGAATAATTAAGTCTGATTTTGTTGTGATGTTTCCTCAATACCGGTTTTATCTTTAAACATTTTCTTTTAACTATTTCAGGCACCATTGTACAATACGTACGTACAGGTTTGGGTTTTAGGCGATTTTTCTTGCAGTACAGCCTGAATTTGGTGTAGTTACCAAAATGAATCTTTTGTTTCTCTTGGTTAGAGCTCCTTTCATCCACTTTTATATGATTTTTCATACTATTCGAGACTTACCGATTTACATTACAATTTTTTCCTGATCTCATCACTTTCTCAGTTCTTTTGAGATTTTTAGTTTTGGAATATCTTCACCCACCTTTTTACTTTACCCAATTTTGTGAATTAACAATGTAATTTTGAATGCTGTTAATGAACTCAACACGTTTGTGCTTTGTTTATAATTAACAAGTTTTAAATGGACATGTAAAAGGAGCACATGTGTTTTTTACGGTGGGATGAGGGGAAAGGAATTAAGAAGTCAAATGAAGGAGTCGATTAACATTCTGTTTAAATAAGTGTCATCTGCCCCTGCCCAGATGTGAGAATTATATTCAAGTCTAGATCTAATATGATCCTTATCTAGAAATGTTAAAGGTTTTTTTTATCGACTTTAGCATTTTATCCAAATTGTCCAATATATCTCCGTGTTTTCTCTCAACCGTTGTGGGTAGTTGGGTTCTAGTTAAATCACTGGTCTTGCTCCAAATTTACACATCTCAGAAACATGAAGTTGAATTGGAATTAATGCTCAATTTTCTAATCAAATTTCGATCATACAGAAAAATGTATACAAAAAAGGCATCATTTTAACCCCTCCAGTGCAAATATGGAGCTTTTGGGACTGGTTGCAAACAACCCTCTGATCAATTGTTTACCAGCTCCTTACATTTAGGTTACAAGGCAAGTTAAATCTATAATACCTTTTAAAAAAGCAGCTAAACTAAGTTCACCATTAAAGCGTACAATAAACCTATCATTTTCGACTCCTTGCTTCCCGATCATATGTAAAAATTCGATTTAAAGTAATATAAAACATTCTTCACCTTATGAGTTAGGTACATATAGAGAACACAAAGAATTTTCTACTAAGTATATTTCTAATTTTATCTTCTTTCAGCTTTTGTATCACTATTTGATTTTTTCATTGTTTACCGCTTCCCTCATAATAACTTAAAAGAAAGAAATATAATTGTACACGTTTATGGCCTTGAATCTTGTCCAAAATCGTGCCGAAGAAAGATGAATACCTAAAAAATCTGTTGAAATGTTCCATACGAGTTCGTAATTTAAGTAGTGGCATTTGTTTATGCAAGCTTAAAACCGAAAATTGTCTGGCCTCTTATTTTGTGAGATACACGCGTACTAATACAAATGTAAAAAAGCTGCATACATATATCAGGCGACATACTGATAGCGCACAAGTGTTTCGCCACTGATCTTCATCATCGCAGCTTTCATCAACGATCACAAAGTTGCAATTCCAATCCGAAATGTGATCCTCCTAAACTTTGATCTAAAGAATAATGTCGTAACTTAAATTCAAAAATAGCTAAATAACCAATTAAAGTTATTTATTAGAAATTTTACCAGACTCAATTTTTAAAACCGAATTGCGACTACCCATTAAAAACCAAAACCGAGAAGTCATATATTTTTTTACTTGTATATCACTGTACTATTTGGTAGCGTAACTTCAATTTACTATTTGAGTTTTCAACGTCGAGATAAAATACAGAAATTATAGCGATAACAATATTTAAGTAAACTTAATGGCGTCATTTCGCACTGAAAATTTGTTTGCGCAATTGGTTCACCTCCGCTCTGACGTAAATCAGGACCATATCTTTCACACGGTTCGCATCATTATATTGACGTCAGCTGTGACTAACGAAAATGATGACATGAATTTGGACGAAATTTTAAAATTTGGATATGGCAGATTTTCACGTTATTTTTAGCAACAACAAGAAAATCTTCCATTTGTAAATATAGAGAACTAAAGGGGTTTAGTCATTTGGTGCGAGGACCATATTAGCAGGCTCTGACATTCCACACACCCACTTAGAAAATTTTGTTTATTTCATATTTTTACGGATAGATGGCTTTCTGTCAAAATTCCGAGGAGATACGTAATTACTTTGCTAGAAATCCTGATAATAAAAACGAGTTTTATTGTCGTTAAAATGGTGCCGAATTATTTTGTCAAAGTAATATTAGCACTTCGGCCAAAAGAGTAAAGGATTGACATTGAGATACAATTTTAAATAGTTTTATATTCTTCAAAAATTCCCATATTGTTGTCCTTTTATTTTTACATTAGTTTAAAATAGCAATAATAACAGTTTTTAATGGAACATTTCATTTAATGTTCTTGAAGCCAAAATAATTTCAACCAAATTTTGTTTGAACGCAGGCCTCTTGACAGCCTCTTCATTTTTAGTAGCGAGTCAACTAAAACCTATTAACTGATAGACACTAAAAAATCGTAACAACAAATCAATTACGCTTTAATATATCAACAAGAGGTGATAATTCATAAGTACTCCTTGAAAACTTTCCACACTTGGTGAGTAGATTTTCTCTTCATATTCGAATGGAATCCCATATAATAAAAGCTAATGTACATTTATTGATGGTAATAAAAAACATGTACATATAAAATTCAAATACAAATAATAAAAATTGCAGGAATTCCAAAACAATCTAATAATTATGTTTTTAGCACTACTCACTAAGACCGGGCACTAAATTTTGCAAATATTTGTTTCATTCTCTATTACCAAGAACAGGTAAACAAGTTCTAACTAGTAATTGTTCAGCGGTTTAGTAATTATTTGATGTAAAATACCGCGTAATATGGTCCATATAATAAAAATCAGAAAATTACCCTATTGACCGTGTTTATTTTCAGTAAAATAATTTATATATTATTTTATTGGATTCCGATTTGCACAGTACTTTTGTAAAGCCAATCTGCCCTGTGAATCGACTTACTTTTACATGTACATATTTATTACTACGAAGTTGACTTTAATAGTGAAACAAGAATATAGATAAAAGATTTTTCTCTTTGCAATTCCTTTGAATCTTGCCTCAGATTCTGTCTTTCCCAACATATACATATATAACAAATCCAAGGCAAGCAGATGAATCCAGCTGACATCATAGGAATGGTAGTAAAATTGGGCTTCTTTACTCGCAGGTTGGAGCCCAAATCAAGTAACTAAAAATCAGTTAGCTTGCGACCCTGAGAATAATTAGAAGTATGATAAACTGCTTAAACAATAGTTTCGTAGAAGGAATTTTAAAGAAATTGTGGAAAATCGATTGAAGAGAGATTGAAGATGTACTACTGTTTTATAAACTTCAAACCGCCGTGCATTAAGCCCAACAAGAAAACCTTCTGGATTACGTTGGCCAAAAACGGAAATATTTCGGAGGATTATAAACTCCTACCGACTCACTATGGAAATTATTAATATACAAAAACGACAAAAACGTATACTTCATAGTTGTTCCAAATGAACTAAGTCAGGGTATTACTTTTGTTTAATTTCGCTTGGACCACGAACACTGGAAACCTTTTGGCGGGTATTATGTACAAGAAATCCAAACAAATGCTTATGCAGACAATGGGAAGTACTGAACCAATTCTGCTGACGATGATTGTACTTGCGAAGCCATTAGGATGTTGCACAGTAAAAATTTCATACTAAAAATTGTTTATTGATTAACTTGCAACATTTGTCATGTTATATAAAAAATTAACAATACCATCTTCTGCAAAAATTTCTCTTCTCCTAAGCTTGTTTTGTCCCCTGAGCTTAGGCAATACCATAGAAAAGAGCTCTTTCGATATCATGGAACTGGTGGAATATTAAACAACTCTGCTTCTCCAGAATACGTTTACAGATCAACAACAAAAAGGCAAGAGACCGAAAAGCTTAGTAACTCCCTTTTGAAGCGGAAAGAGGAACTTCAAAAGCATGGAGTCTTTCTCAGAGCTACATCAAACAGGGTAACGCCCGGTGTTTGAATGAAGTTTCTACTAAGGTCTGACCTCTCCTGGAAGTCGACGAAGTACACTTACCCAGTAATCCTTTGACATGTCGTAGCAGATGAGTTGAAGGCGTGGTCCCACTCACTATCTGCTCCCATTGAGCAGAGTAAACTATTCCAAAACGAATAGTTAGAACGCAAACTCACTTTATCTACTATAACTAATTGAATTCCTAGGCGACTCATCCCCTAACAAAATTACTCTCTGAGTTTATAATCGAGCATATCACTGCGAACTCTACTTCTTATGTGCCGAAAGTCATTGTTGCATTTTCGATTCTTTCACTATCGCTGTGGGAATATACTCATCTAGTTTTATCCGCGATCTTTGCCTATACTTTTGAATTTGTTCTCTTATTTAGAAAACGTCTGAAGCTTATAACGGATATTAGGAACCTAAAACAAAATCGTATCACACGTAACTTTATTGGTCCTTCGAGCCGGATATAAACTCCTTATAATCGATCACTCAGTACTTTCGGTGCAATTTCTATTAGAAACAATTCGAAACCCTGAAAATTGAAATATCACTTTTTAGTGACATCAAGTATATCCTTAACATTATATACCAAAATAATGATGTACTAATTTTGGAGTACCAGTTACCGTGAAGAAAAAGCTTCCAATTCCTAGTGGTATGTAGAAATTGACCCCATACCATAGGCTCTTTTGTCTTTCTAATATTAAACGCAGACAAATTGTATCGATTGTGATAAAGAGACGATATTACAACTTATTATGGATCTATGAAAATAACTATACAACATACATGCATACATTTAACAACAAATCTAACATCTAACACTTCAACTTTCGGATAAATGAATTTTTAAAAGTAATCAACATGGGCTCATTTAAATATTTCACGGTATTTGAACTATTATTATTACCTTCGAGAATTCCAGGAAAATCCGATTGAAAGCCTGAAATTCTCAAATTATCAATAATACTTTATTGTCCTTAGATAACTTGTTTTGAATTTCTGATCTAAATCAGATTGAAAGAATCTAGTTCCTATAAATCTGTTCAATGCTAAGAAATCTTTCACATACCTAGTCCCGAAGAGTTTAAATTTCATACAATCGAATATTATACAATAACTTTATCAATTCTATTGAACTAAATTCAGAACCCTATAAAATTGGGGGCGTACTTAGAATGAGACTGCTCCGATGATACAAAACAAACAGAAAAACGAAACGTAAGAACGTGATATGTCGCCTCTTATCAATTTTATAAAATTTTATCAGAAATGTGTTTTAAATTACAGAGTGTTACGTACGCACCGCACCGTGCATAGCCAGATAAAATGCGAACAATTTAAATAAACTTTATCTGGGGCACTTGGCTTTATTTCACAATTTCTTCTTGGCATAACTCACGCGATTCCATTGAGTAGCGGAATGAAGTGATACGCCAGAATTAATTTATTGAGTAAAATCAAAACTATTTCAAGTACAAAGCTTACTTCCAATTCCAATCCAATCCAATCCAACAATATTATTGCGTATTTAATTCCAATCAATAAACATTAGCTCTAGAGCCGATTAATCTGCTCTCTCCGTGGTATCGTTCCACTGAATATCGTCTGGGTTGTTGTAGGTGAATACAAGCGCCGTGATAAAGATATGTTTGCTATTGCTACTCGATAAAAAGCGTTGATGTTTTGTTGTTAGGCAATTTGTACAAGGAAATCTTGGAAAAAAAACCTTGTTTTTAGGCTCAACGAATTGATATCACCTTGGAGGAACTATGCTAGTCCGGCGCCTATAACTGCAGTGCAGCATAAACTTATGCCGGCCATCTAAATTGTCATAAATGGAGTGGAGTGCGGCATTTAATTATGTCAGAAAAATTGAAAAATTCCCTGAAACCATCAAGCAAGGCAAAATAAATAAGAAAATAATTGTGCCTAGACAAAAACAAAAGGAGCTCTTTTAAACGCTCCAAGAACACTTAAAATCTAATAATAGAGCGTTTCAACCAACCCATACGTAGGTACGTATACGTTGACGGTATTTTCAAGTTCCACCTATCTGTAAACAAATGGTACAATAAGCATGCTGACTCCAATCCAATGAGTTTCAATTATAGTAGCACAGGTAGCAGAAGCCATATCCATTCATGTGTGAACCCAACTCCCATAGGGAATTATGCAACAGAGCGGATTTATTATAGTCGCAAGCTGGTGAAGACCTTGGGCAAGTAATAAGAATTTACTCTACTCTAGACCTTCAGCATAATGTCGTACGGAATTAAAAGCAGTTTTAATCAGGAACTATTTAACACTATCAAAAGCAATTAATGCTTATTTCTGAAAATAGCACCTTTAGAAAACCTGACAGAGCCTGTAAGTTTGAAATTGGGGTGGTTAACTTTGACATGGAAACTGATCGGTCGTGGGGAAACTCTTGCGGTGTTGGACTCTGGTGTAGCAACAATGCGGGTAGCCTAAATTCCCAATGGTTTACATGGAAATTCTCCATTGATTATTGAGACTGATAAAAATAGGATATGGAGGAAATAGTTCGTTTTAAGAAAGTTTTTGCGGGTATGAAAATTAGAAAAAGACACCAATTTAAACCTTCCCAGGAACAATTTAATTAGCGCCTTGCGTGAATTGATGACTACGTGGCACGCGTGTTTTTTTTTTTATTGAAACTAAAAACAACCCCATCTGCATTGCAAGAAGTAGTGTCATACGTAAAGTGTGCTGCTTTTACATTGAGAGTGAAATACTGCGCATTGCATTTTATTTTCTAGTACTCTTTTAACATCTTTTTCCTTCTCCATTTGTTTTTCTCTACACTTCTGCTTTTTTCAATTGCAATTCATGAGCTGAAATAGAGCTTATCAAGACACAATCGAAACCTAATATTGAAAACTTAATTTGCATTCGCAATTTTACTGGTCAAAGCCAAAGGACCAATCGAAGCCGATATACGTTATTTGTGATTTTTATTTATAAAAATTACCGATACTGTTATGTGAGGACTTTTATTTTAAAAATTATAAAAAAAAACTAAAAGAGATACTTGGATGCATGCCCTGTATCAAATTAAAGGGGAACATATGAGGGTTCCAAATAATGCAAGAAAGTTGTATGTTGATTACAGTTTTTTCAGAAACTTGGGTATTTATGTGAAAAAGAGTAAAAAAATTCCAAAATTTTAACTTTGAAAATTCATAGCTCCTAAACGACGAGAAGCAGGAGAAAGAGTAAGCACTAATTTAAAAGCCACTGGTGTTCTCTACGATATGGGATTAGATTCATACATAAGTCATGTTCAGTATGAACTATACGGCCTTCATCTTAAAAGGCAATCAAAAAACATTCAAGTGGAATATGAATATGTGAAGGGAATAATCAAAAAATTCGAAAAGAATGGGTCAAACCATCGACACGTGATCGTCCAGGTCATTCAATAGAAAACATCAGGGTTCGCCAGAATGGGTATGGGAATCCGGGAACATCCATTCTGCGTTGTGCTCATGAATGCAACCCTTCAAGAAGCACTCTGCAGCATATTCTCACGAAAGAATTGCGTCTTCGCACTGTCTTCCCAGCTGGCTCAACAACTCAAGCCTACAAACCTTGCACAGTGAAGAGAGTTTGTCAATTGGGTAATTGAACAACAACAAGTGAACAGTAAATTTTCCAACAAAATCATCTTCAGCAATGAGGCCCGTTTTCATGTTGATGGCTTCTTAAACAGGCAAAATTGTCGCATTTGGAGTAACGAAAACCCACAAGTGTTTCATGAGATTTGAGGCTTGACCATTGAACCATTTTTCTTCGAAGATGCTGCCGGGAATAAACAGTCAGTAGCGAGCGGTATCGGAGCATGATAACCCAGTTTTTTGTACCTCAAATGGATAGTATGGACCTCAAAGACATTTGGTTCCAATAGAACGGTGCCACTTGCCACACATCACCTGAAACAATGGATTTATTGCACGAGACATTCCATGGTACAGAATTGGCCGCATAGATCGTGGGACTTAACACCTTTGGACTTTTTTCTCTGGACTTTTTTGAAGTTAAAAGTTTATGTCAGGAAGCCTACAACCATCCAAGCCTTGAAGGAGAAGATTAGACGTTGTATCACTGAGATCCAGCCTCAATTATGACAAACCGTGATTGGAAATTTCGTCAAAAGAACACAAATGTGCCAGGAAAGCTGAGAAGGGCATCTACTAGATACGTTGTTCTATACATAATTCCTCCATGTCTACTTTATGATTACATCAAAATTTCGGTACTGCGTTTCATTAGGAATACTTGGAAAACGAATTTTTCGGACATGTTCCAATATTGAACTAGACGATCGATATTTAACTTAACAACTCGAACTCAAAACTCCAAAGGAAAGGCCAAATTTTATGTTGAAGTCGAAAGGAAACCGCTCCTTGAAGATACAGGATGGTAAAAAAATTCTTCCTGAAATACCTGGGAAAACAGGGTGGTAGCCGGTAGGTCTAAGTAAAAATAAATACGAGGTCAAAGAAACTAATCAATTTATCGTTTTAAAACGGGTTTCTCCGCATTATTTGAAAAGCCCCAATACGATAGCCCTGAAAGCAGATAAGATCAGCTTTAAAACGATGCACCTCGTGAAAAAATTATCGTGCGATTTAAATATGGAACAAAAATTGAACACAATTCGTCATCAGTGATCGGTGAACCACCACAAGAGATATCAGCGCGAATTCAGGCAGGTGCTGAAATGGATTTCCAGCAATTAATCAAAATTAAAAGTCGTAAAAACTCTTGTCTGTAAAGCAGCACGCTCCACAGATAATAAGGAAATCTGATAAAACTAATAAATAAGCTTTACACTACACATCGATCCCTGTAGAACGCCTTGGATGAAACTGTTATGTAGGATTATGAGGATTTTTTCTGGTCTTATCTTTTTTTCTTACTATATGTGCACATGGAATTCACATAACCTGGAAAATCACATGTCACAAGAATCATCAGCATGAACGGTGCGCGAGTAATGTGTCGTGATAAAAATTGTTGTTGCGTCACATATCTAATCTAATGCCGCAGCCATTGTCTATTAAGTCCCAGTGTTTAGTGGCTTCCTTTTCCGGCCAATAGAGAATTTTACTAGTCAGCTACTACGCGGCTCCATTCCTCACTATGACCGATGGCGATGACTGGGACGATTTATCCATCTGCCAAGAGTAGTCAGTCAGACCGGACTGTATTTCTATATTGCTGCGTCCCCCATTTTGCGATCTGGAAGTTAACTTTCATTGATTTATCTAGACAAATTGTGATAATTACGGAAAAATTTCAGTTTCAATGGCAAGAGTTGGAGCGTGAAAGCGGCCGCTGGTATTAAATGCGCCCCTCAATGTCAATTTTCGGCCGACAAATTTTCCATAAAGCCCCCGCATGCCAGACGTTTATCTGCAAATCGTTCATTGTATTAATTTTAAAGAAAATTTCATCTTTTTGTGCAGGGGCAAAATTGATCTTAAATTACCGCAGCCAAGCTCATTGTGTCTAGCTTTCAAAGGCATTAAAATTTTGTTGATAGCCACTTTTTGTGTAAACAAATCGTTTTATGAACTCTACAAATCGCGTAATGTCACGTGCACGACCTTCGTTCCATGTGAAATATGAGGAAATTAGTGGCAGAGCGATTTTAAGTGCTTTCAACGGCAATTTATTAAATTTGCTAAATTTTACTGCCCACAATTACATGGAGGGTATAATTGGTGGAAATTTCACTGAAGGAAACCCACTTGGGGGTACGTTTTCCCGCTGTGATTACTGGCTAAAACCTTGTCCTCATTTTAATTATTCTCAGATCAAGCACATATTCATTGTCACACTGAGGTTGCACAGTTGCATAAATGGTTACAAAAAATTGGTGAGACAAGTAATGTGTTAGAGAAAGTTATAAGTCTTCAATATCTTATTGCTCTATTTAAGTGTCGTGTGGTTTTATTATTATTCATAACCAACTAATTAAGCGCAATAGCTACAGATGATAAACCCGTCTATTTCTTCAGAATTATTGAAACACTGAATGCCTTCGCCCTTTGATAGTCACTCATGTGATTCGAACCCGGCTTTATTACAAATTGCATTGAAATTTGCCCAAGATTAATTAGAAATCTATTTTTCACTAATAACATGTCACTCCCATGCACTTCAGTTTTTTGCTCCAGACTTGAACGATTCGTGTAAATTTTTAAGACCAGCTAGAAATCCTTCGTTCCAGACTTAACCGACAGATTTAGCTAATACACTTCAGATTTACCCGATTATTCTTGGAACGATCGGGTAAATCTGTAGTAAAAGTTCGTAGTGTGTGGCCGGCTTTAAAATTTTACCCGAATCGGAGCAAAAAACCGAAGTGTGTGGCAGGTTCGTGCATCATTTCTTCAGTTTTGTCATTGGTTCCTCGCAACAAAAAGTCCGATCGATCTTTATTATCACGCAAAACTGGAAACAAAATCTATAGCGTGTAGATAGTATTGGTCAAATGTGAAAACTGCTCCGACTTCGATAAATCTGAAGAAAAAGCCCGTAGTGTTTGGTGAAATACATTGCGATAACTTTACTGAAGAAGATATTGTTTTATCTTAATCAAGTAATATATTGATCATGAGCAATTTCCAAGGATCAAAATCACCTATTTAAAATCCTTTATAGCATAGGAGTCAGGCAATAGAGTGGCGCCACGCAGAGAGGTTCTTTCCTTAGAGATCATGAGCTACAAATTGTATATTTGGAGATCTTGGTCATAAGAGATTTTGATTTGGAGACTAATTTGGAGATTTGGATTTGGAGAGCTCGTACTAGGCGCTTTATTGAAACGAGATTATTTCAAGTAGCGAATTCAAATCAATCTTAACCGAAAACACAATCGTTTCTTTGACAAATCAATAAAAAATGGATATGTTGTGGTGACGAATCAATGACATCAAATATTCTTACTCTGGAGCAACACGTGTCTAATCCCCTTCATTCCAGCAGTAAATCCATATCAAATAATCTGAAACAATTTCGCTTTCAAAACACTTGTTTTTTCAAGTATACTAGATCTAATAATATTATCTTTGATGCTTGAGTGTGAAGGGTCCTTCTTATTATTAATTTAGTAATATGAATGACACTTCCAGGGGTGCTATTTTAGGCTAAGTGTTTTCTAAATTTTCTTAAACTGTAAAATTATTCAAATGGTACCAAATTTTGTTGGCTACTCTTTGTTAGTCCCTATGGTATGCAAATTAATTGCAACACTGACGATGATCGAAACCCTATTTCTTTGCATGTAGATATTTTTCAAATGTATATAATTTAATATAAATTGTCTTAAATAGCTAACATGAAAATTAGTTACATAATTACATAATTATGAAATTTGTTCGCCAGATTATCGAACCGTCACATGCTTGAAAATGAGAATTTACCAGATAACTGACAGGACATGAACCCCAAAGTTTAACGCTATGACTGAGAAACTAATACGAGGCGATACTGCATTCCTAATATGAATCTTCACCCTAAAGTAACCTCAAAACGTGAGCAACCACTAAAACTCCTGCAGATATATTACACCAGTCCCATACTCCGATGCACATATATATCGTACATGCACTGCCTTCTGTATGTAGATAGCAAAAATATTCTTGCTACATGTTACAGAGTATATTTCGGTCCAGCATATATAGCACGACTCTTCAAGAACATACACCCCTACCTACAAATCTCTAGAGGAAATGCTTCTGGTCCACACCATACCATCATTTTCGTTGTACTACTTGGTATCTATCCAAACCAATAGCATTATTTTGAGATTTGGTACAATCAATGCCGTTTTTCCTTGAATACTAAACAAAAAGCAACGTCAACATCGAGAAATCAATAGATACCATTTTTTTTTGTGAAGAAACTCCAAATAACTTGCGACACAGTACGAATATTGATTTTTCGGTATCAAAGCTAACCATATTCTCTCGACCATATTCAAAGAATTTAGCTCAAATTATGCGCATTTGATGATAACATATCTTTTCTGCATGGAGCTATGTATGCTCTAGTTTTAGGTGCTTGTACACCCACAGATATGTTAATGGGATGGAGGGATGTATTTGGATTTGAGGTCAGCTGTAGAGATTAGACGCGCTTGTTAAAACAATGAAAAGGATAAAATCGGTGGAAATTGTTAACGTAAACTATTTGCATCAAATACATCTTGAACTGTTTCAGTATATGTATGTAGTTGTGAACAAGTTTGAATCTGTTATTATCGACTTAATTAAAATAAATTAAAATGAAGCAATAACTATTTTTTTTCTTTTCCAGACAACGTCATATGTATATATGCTGTTGCGGTAAGTAATGCATCACGTGTAGAGGTTTTGTTAAAAACAAAATTCCCCTGCCCATAAAAACATTATCAGTAAAAATTTTACTCGATAAGTTTTATCGAAATGTTGCGGTCGTGATTTATTAATTAATTTCTAGAAATTCAGAGAAATTTCTTACACCACGTATGACATTACTTTGAAAATCATCCGATTCTAGGTAACTATTCAAAAAACTAAAAAGGAGGATTCCCTTTCATTTATTTGTTTCATTAAATTTTTACTTGTTTTTCATCATAACTGCAAGAGAAGGAGGAACGCGAAGATCACAAATTCCTATTAAATTTATCTGAGACTGTTTTCTGTTTAAAATAACATTTTCATTTCGCTTTTCATCCGTTGAACGGGCGGTATTCATCGTTTAGCAAATGGTGGGTCTTATTGCCGAAAATCGTTAAATGATAAAACAAAAAGAAGCACACTCGAAAGACTACCTACCATGAGGTAACCTCGATAAAGTTTTATTGATAATAATAATTGACAATAATAATATAAAAGCAAAGCAAAGTTCTTTTACTCTAAATAAAATTACTTATAAGTTGCGAACGAGAATAACAACAACAAAAAACATTGTCACCTTTTCTGGCTCAAAACTCTCACTTTCAATGGTCCAATTTTCATAGACTCCTGTAATCTTGCAATATCAATAACTTTCCAGTACTTTTTATCTTCTTTTTGCCCGATAATTGTTTCAAAATACTGGTCTCTTCAAATTAACCTAGAAATTTTCAATAGGTTTCAACTACGGCACATTTGGGAGATTTTCTTTTTTGGGAATAAATCCAGTTCTAAGTCTGCTTAACTTTTGGAGTACATCTGTAGCATAATGGGTAGACGCAAGATCCGGCCAAAATGCAAATTTTTCAATTTTGTGATAATGCTTTATAAACTTATGAAGAGCTAGTGTGCATCACTGTAAATAAACATCCTTATTTACTGCTAAATTCGTTTTGAAAAAAAACTGCTTCACTTATTCCGCTTTCACTATAATGGTAAGCCACACAACGTCTTCTGGAGGGAACTGTGCTTTGACTTTATCTGCTACCGGACGATTTTCAGATTCGAAGCATAAATATTGCTCCTCTCCAACTCCAATACCTTAAGGGTACAGTAAATAAAAGTTTTTTTTAAGCCCCAAAGATTTAAAATAAAAAAAAATTTTACACACGCCGGTGGTCGAGCGGGCTGAAGCGCACGTTTACAGATTTTCTCCCCTGTTGGCGTACTCAATACTCTCAATTTTTTTTTCCAATTCCTCAGTACTTCTTGAAATTTTTTAATCTCGTCTCAATTGAATTTACAAGATCTAACCTCAAAACTGTTTTTAATTTACATTTAAGAAAATTTTATACAAAACGTACACATTCTCAATAAAAACAATTTTCAGTTTATCGTTTTTTCAACAAAACTTTTTGGGAATATTTTATATCAGATTTTCAGGAACGAAAACTTCCAAAAAAATGTTCGCATTTTTATCTTCAAAATATCTCCGATCCGTACAAGAGAAGTTATTCTAGTTTCTGACAAATTCGAACTCATCATAAGATGAAAATCGGGCAATACATTAGATTAGCTTGTTCCATGCTGTACTGTACTGTAAAAAATGCAATTTCTAATGGCTTATAAGTGGCCTACAGCAAAAATATGGATAGAAACCATTTTCACTTCAAATTGAATCTTTCAACGGCTAGCCACAAGTCTTCAATCCAATTAAAGAAAAATACAAAATACTGCACGTTATCTATCAGCGCACTTGCAACTTGCAGCCCCGATCCCACCTTGCACTTAACCTTGCCAGCAAATATTGCATTTCACACTCACTGAGACATAAAAAGCGCATGTAGCACGTGGGCCACATTAAAAAACTTTACGGCTCTCGCCGATATGGAAACATGTCACTTTACTGCCTTCACATTTTACGCAACTCCAGTGTGGCTACTTCAGCGCAGCCAGCGCTTGTTGCTTTCAAATTTTTATTCAATTTCAGAAGTTGCAATTACCTACCTCAGATTGTTAGATTTTTTACGCGAAGCAAAGATGCATAGTTCTGCTAGCCACATTCGTCATGTGGAACTGTAATTAAACAAAAGAGTAAAAATGCTAAAAGTGAAAACAATCCCAGGTAATAACAAGGTGCTTCGCCAACTGAAAGCTAAACAGGAAACAGATGAGTTGGCGAATTTCACAAGAGCATTCATATGTAGGAAAACAACGACACTTCTTAAGTACGTTTGCAAGACCCCACGAAAATAGTAGTAAATAACGAAAAAATATACAAACAACTTCTGATAAGAACCGCAGCATCAAGATAGTTAGGGAGCCTATTTTCAACAAATCAAATATTGACCATCAACAACTCTGTATGCAATATTTAGTTATGCCTCGAAGGTATGTGGACTGAGCTGCTAAAATGTTATGGCAATATTTAAACGCTATTCGTCGCAGGTAATCAGATCTTGGATCTCTTGCGAAATTCATTTATTTACACTTATTCGCCCGATAAATCTCGCGTTATATGGGAAAAATTTCATTTTCATTCCGCTTGTTACCGTACAATTAACAAAAATCAACACAAAAACGACGAAGCAAGGTAAACTTTTTTGTTGTCGCGACATTAATACGCGCATGTGAAGTTGGTCACAAATACGCCCATGTTGTCATTTTGTGAATTGTTCATCCACGATCTGTTAGTACATTTCGATCGCTATTTAGACCAAGCGCGAAATGTTGTTCAAGGTAAAGTGATCGCGCTCGTGGCTTATCTCCAACTCTAAAGCCTTGCAGGTAATTTGCTCTGAATTACTTTACAAAGATTGGATGCCATACGTTTGAATTGCACAATATCTAGAAAGTTCATTATTTAGAAGATAACAGGTCTCTGTGTATTTAATTTTCGAACTAAGATACAAGCACCATCGTGCATTTCACTGGAATTTTTGCATGTAGAGAGTATCTATGACGTTCTTTTTCATACTCGGCTTTCCCTTTCAAAGGTCGAGAAGTTTTAAATTGCAGGAGGCCCTGGCTTATAAACTTTTCAAGGCTTTTCTTTTGATAAATAATTCCATTAACACAGAATAAGTGTGTAAATTTTACATAATTTTTTTTCTGCAATATTTTCCATTGGGAAGATGTTAATTAAAACAGGAAATTCCCCAATCTGTTATTAAAGTTGTGTCCTTATATAGTGTAAAAATAACTCTCCTTGAGAACTACTGATTGATGTGAATTGTAACCAATTACCACTATTTTTCAACGTACAATAGTTGTTATAACATCCAAAATGTTTTTAACGTATAAGTTTAACATCTTTTATTCTTTGGGGTTTAGAGATACTGATCTACAGTTATATAATAAAGAGGTACTGAAGAAGAGCTCCCTATAAATATGCTTATAAGAAAATCCCCTAAAATAGGCATCATTGCGGCGATGCCGAGGAATCTCGAGCAGAAATTTGTTAGAGCATGCCCTAACATCGTCAGGACCAGATCAGGCTGTAGGACGGTATGCCATATTAGGAAGTTCCTGTGAGGTCCTCATCATTTCCTAATATGAAATGTCCTATTAGGATTTTTTCAATTGGACTCAGATTTGGTGCACTTATTCTACCCCTTGATAAAGCGTGCCTCGTCTGGTCTCGACAATTTTGCCAGAATGCAGCCATTTCGTCCCGATGATTTTGCCAGAACGCAGACATTATAATATTCAGGACTTGATATGTAATATATATCTTCGGAATGTAACTATATTATGCCGTTCTACGCTCCAATATAATTTCCTATACAGCTATGTATTTTGTAGCATAATATAAGACATCTTATAATGTATTATGTCCTTCTTTTACAAAAAATGACATCATACTCGAAAATAATAAAATAATATAAAATAATAAGAAAAGAAACAATAACGAAATTATTTAATAAAATATAATTTACCAATCTTATACAGGGTGAACTACGTACGAATATGTGATAACCGGCCGGCTACGGATAGGTCTCATTGAGATAAACAAAAAATTGTATAGTGAGGAAGGTGGTAAATCCCAAGGGGCAAGGAGATACGGTCATTTTAAATTTCCTAGTTCGAATGCACCCTGCTTAGATAGCCTCAAAATGAACTTTCTTACCACTTTCTATCTGCGACATACACTAGCTATAAAAAGGCTACGTACACCGAATTTGAAACTACCTTTTAGAAAAATTCACGCTAATTGTTGATTTTGTAATGGCTGCCTGCCGGTTACTTCATCCAAAGCACTATGACGTCTTACGCGAAACCAGTCCAATACTAGAGTTGTCAATATTTGAAAAATTTTAATATAACTGATAAAGAGGCATGTTTTCCAAAAATATACAAATATCCCCCTGGGAGATGAAATTTCGAGTGCATAGAGGAGGAAATTAACATTAACAGGGGAGGAAATCCTCGGCATCCCTGACGGTAATTCGCACTGAATTTTTGTGACTTTTTATGCTTCTGATTTTTTTTTTGTATTTGCTTGGAATATATTATGTTACCATTTCCTAGTAAATGTACAAAGAATGTATAGAAAATTAATCTCATTACAAAATCAACAATTTTTTCTTTTTAAGGTATTCCTAAGCTCAGGGGACAACCCTATTCTTAATCGAAAGGGAATTGGAGAAGAGGATATTGGGAAATTTTATCCTGACAAATGTTTCAAATGAGCCAGAATTTTTGGCATAGCGTGAATTTCTCTAGAAAATAGTTTCACATTACTTGGTGTACGCAGCTATTGTATATATGAAGAGTAAGCATTATTGGAAAGAATAATTATATACGGAAGCTGCGGTGTCTTACAAGATATTAACCTAGAATCGACATATTCAATTTCGCTATCTTGTCTACAACTTCAATATCTCATGGCTTTTCTT
Organism: Dasypogon diadema; assembly: GCA_006980735.1. Taxonomy (NCBI): domain Eukaryota; kingdom Metazoa; phylum Arthropoda; class Insecta; order Diptera; family Asilidae; genus Dasypogon; species Dasypogon diadema. The sequence goes on from QYTT01093493.1 coordinate 50,828, forward strand.
TGGTTCTTCTTTCAAAGTCAGAATCAGTTTTGTTATTCATTTCGATTATACAAGAAAAAACGAAGCGCCTGACAAATTCACACATGTGAACTATAAATCACGTAAATGTCTGTTTACTAGGCAAAATCAGAAAGAAATTTATGAAAACAAATGAATCCGTTTAGATTTTTATAACATTTTTTGCTTGGGGTTCAGCTTCCATTAACACACGTAAAGTTCTTAACCTTTCCTCGGAACAATTTATTTTCAAATAAATCTTACAAACATACAAAAACACTTGAAATATTATTTTCACATTTGTATACATTAAAAAATATTTGAAGCGAAGACAAAATCAGGGTGAGAAAATGTAGTACATAAATTTCAATTATTTGAGAAAATGTATTCTCTTACGCTGCATAGAATATGTGTATGTGTTTGCATGTAGATACTTAGCAGGTGAATAATAAAAATGTAGCGTGACCGTATAATTCTAACACTAATCTGTGGCGAGCAGAGATGAGGAAGGAGCAAGGCATGCTATTTATTATTAGTTCTTCAAATTTAGAACCTATCAACGAAATAACTTTAGAATGTGCTTTTCTTGTTCCGCTGCCGGGTGTAGTACGACAGGGATTCGCTTTACCAAAAATAAATTATAAATGTCACATGGTAATTATTTTCATTAGCCTCATCGGATTTGCAGTACGTTTTATCATTTTCAATTCACGATCGAATAGAGAGAGCCGCGTCAAATCATCTTCAGCTCATCTTCAGCTCTAAGGTATTACGATGAAAATTTGCCAAATTCAATGTCTTTTTTCGTGAATAATTCTTTCATTGATCTCAATAAAAATTTGTCACAAATCTACTAGTGATTCAATACTCTGGATATGATCTGCTATAAAAAAGAAATGAAATTGTTCCCGGGAGTATTTGGGTCAAGGCATCTTTGGCACTGGGGCACGAAAATTTTATTTTTAAATGCACTTACAGATATTTTCAACTAGGTTAATGTGACTTTGTGTGAAATTTCAAGCCTGTTGTAAACTTTTTACACTATTTGTCTCTTGTGATATTTTTATAATCAAACACTGTGCAACACACAACTAATCAGCTCAATGAGGTTATATATTCTAATCAACAATTTTAATACCAGTAACATTTTTTTGCTTAGCATAACCTTGGATAACTTACACTGCTTGCAAGTTATGTCGAGCAGTTTAGTTCTTCCTAAGATATTGTCAAGTTTTACCAAGTGAATAGTTGCACTTCATATGACTTGGACAAAGGTCTACACTCATTCAAGAATGTAATAGAATTCTAAGAAACTACTTACAATTGCTATCTTGTCTGTTTCCCGAGATATAACCCTTCCTAGACTTCGACTG